>BHFT01005490.1:0-55065 GCA_004320025.1 Laticauda laticaudata | reverse complement strand
CGCGTTTTCCAACGGATGGCAAGCTTTTTTGTCCATTTTACAGCCTCTTTGCATCTGTTGGTTCAGTGTGACATGGGCTTTAGTCCAGTGTCCTAATTTCTTTTTTTTTTCCAAAATGTTTTTTATTTTTTTTATTTTTACACATCTCTTCACATGAGCAACATGATTCCAGATTATAACACTTGTACATAGCCATACTTTGATTTCCATCAATCTTATATAATATCATCTCATATCATTATCCATTTTACCCATCTTTAAATAAGTTTCTATTTCATATTTCAGTTCATTAATTCAATATCAATATCATTTCATCCACACATAAATTTTCAATTCTTTATTCCCTATTATTTCCATTTTCAGCTTTCCACCTATTTTATTTTAGATTACACATCATTATTATCCTTAATTTTCTCTAAGCTGATATATCATAAACAATCTAAAAAGAGTAAAACTAAAATAAAGCCAATATATTTAGGATCCACATGGTATATCCCCTCAATCTATCTAGTTTAATAATTTTTCATTTCCCTACTTTAATCATAATAAAATACTCTCATTATATGCTTCTAGTATCCATTAAATAGTCAACTGTATATTTTAAAATGTATATTAAAGTCTCTTCCCCGTCCAGTATCCTAATTCCTGTAGGAGATGACGAGACTGAGGATGGGACCAGTCTGGATGGCCTACTGTAAGTCTAACCCCCTCAGTTGAAATCTATTGACTCTTATCTACTGCTAATTTTCCTTGACCATAGTAGATCAGATTCTTGCATAAGCTGGATGGAATAGGTCTGCAGACAGCCATGACTTAGATGAATGAGAACCTCTGCAGACTTTTAGCTATACAGTTTGGGGTGGACACCCTTTGAATGGTGTGGAAAAAAGGAATGGATTTCCAGAGGAAAAAATTGCAGACTACAGGATCCAGGAGCACCACTCAGGTGACCCTGAGGACACAGATAAACCTTCAAGTGCTTCAATGACCCTATAAAAGGATGCAAACAACCAGCTGTCTGCAAGGAATATAAATCCTCCTGTTCCTCACCATCCAGTCAGAGCTGAAGAAGATTCTTGGATGAGAAGTGAAACACCTCCAAAATAAAAAATAATAAAGTGCAGTTGCCTCCTGAAAAAAACACCTTTGGGCTACATGGAATAACTTATATGGAATAACTCCTGGCCACTGATTTCTTATGCCTTCTCCCCAACCACTTCCTATTTCACCCCCTGGTTCTTTCCAAGAAGCACCTTCTGATTAGGAAAATGATACGAGGAGCATCTCCTGTGTAAACAGAGAAGGGTCCTTTGTTCCCCTTGTTACAAAAAGAAAGCTTCAAGTCAGACTACT
Organism: Laticauda laticaudata; assembly: GCA_004320025.1. Lineage (NCBI taxonomy): Eukaryota > Metazoa > Chordata > Lepidosauria > Squamata > Elapidae > Laticauda > Laticauda laticaudata. The sequence goes on along the minus strand of BHFT01005490.1, from coordinate 53,712 downwards.
GGAATCAGTTGTCATTGCTGCTCTTTATGGAAACAGGTAAACCACTGCATGGGAGGAAGCTCCAAAAAGAACAATGATTTTCTAAAAAGAAAGAAAGAAAGAAAGCCAGGAGAAGAATGAGAGGACTCTCCCAGTCATTATCTCCCAGGAGAAGAATGAGAGGACTCTCCCAGCGATGGTATGGGAGTGTACATGAAATGTATATTGATTGATGACCCAGGACTGAAACCACGCAATCTGTTCTGACCTGAAGTAAGTTTGTGAGGTGGAAGCAGATAAAAAACCACCAAAAGATTCGTTGATCCAAGGAAAACAAGGTTTTATTCACGTGTCTTCAGAGACGGGTCCCCTCAGGCATTGAAGGAACACAGAGCAAAATTCAGGCAGCATTTTTATCCCCTCTTACGAGGCATTGGCTCACATTCTTTCTGTTTTCAAATTGACACATATATTTCGAAGGTTCATACTAGCTCCTTATCTAGCAAAAGTAGTTATACGGTTTCTGACATCGCAGCACTTTATTACAGTTCCCCATTGTTCTAGCCTTATCTTGTTTTTTTTCTCTTGTGCACAAACTGGAACACTTTCTTATTTAGCAGAACTACTGAGTTTTGAGACACACTTCCTTATTCAATTCAATGGGCCATCCAACATGGCTTCGGTTCTGCTCACAAGTTGATGGTCAGTCCAAGATGATTAGGGGACGGGAATGGTTGCAGGAACTGTGCATAGCTAGTCTAGTGAAGAGAAGGGCCAGGAGAGACAGGATAGTAGTCTTCCAATATTTGAGGGGCTGCCACAGAGAGGAAGGGGTCAAGCTATTTACTAAAGCATCTGTAGGCCAGACAAGGAATAATGGATGGAAACTGAACAAGGAGAAATTCAACCTGGAAATAAGGAGAAAATTTCTGACAGTGAGAACAGTCAACAGAAGTTGCCTTCGGAAGTTGTGGAAGCTTCATCATTGGAAGCTTTCAAGAAGAGACTGGACTGCCATTTGTCAGAAATGGTGGAGGACTTCCTGCTTGGACGGAAGGTTGGACTAATGACCTACAAGGTCCCTTCCAACTCTGTTAATCTGTTAAAGTCCAATCCACTATAATACATGCAATGAGAAGTGCTACCTTAACTTTTACCTAGATGGAAAATCCTTTTACTGGAGAATGATTAAGAAAAGTAATGGAAGAATTAGACACTGTCTACTACAAGAACAAACCTAATGATGCTGACTGCAATTTGGCAGTTCGAATCTCACCAGGCTCAAGGTTGACTCAGCCTTCCATCTTTCCGAGGTGGGTGAAATGAGGACCCAAATTGTTGGGGGCAAAAGGTTGACTCTGTAAAACCACTTAGAAGGGCTTTAAAACACTGTGAAGTGGTATATAAGTGCTCTTGCTATCTGCAGGCTGACAACTGCTTTCTCTTTACATGTATTACATGTACAGCTACCACAGTACAGGTGGTCTTTGATTTATGACAATTCATTTAGTTGATTGCTTATTGTACCTTATGATTATCACTAAGTGTTGTACCTTATGATTCTTGACTTTTGACGAATGTATCTTTTTTTTTATGTCCACTGAGAGCATTTGCACCAAGACTAATTCCTTGTGTGTCCAATCACACTTGGCCAATAAAGAATTTTAATTCTAATTCTCTTCTCTTCTCTTCTCTTCTAGTGACTGTTTGAAATTACAATGGCACTGAAAAAAGTGACTTATGAATGTTTTTTTTTATGCTGACAACCTTTGCAGCATTCCTGTGGTCAGATAATCAACATTTGAACATGTGACAATTGGCATTTATGACGGTTGGGTCTTATGATCCCATTTTGTGACCTTCCAACAAGCAAAAGCAATGAGGTAGCCAGATTTGCTTAACAACTGTGCTACTAATTTCATAACTGCAATGATTCACTTAACAACAGCAACAAGAAAGGCCCAAAGGGACAAAACTCACTTAATGACCATCTTGCTTTGCAAGAGACATTTTGGGCTCAGTGGCAGCCATAAGTTGAGGACTGCCTGTAACTGCTCCTGGTGGGAGGAGGAAACAGAAAAAGGTAATTGGCAGGAGAAAAAAAAGAGTTGTTTAGTCCTCCATCTCTTCTGCAAAAAGAGCCCCTCCAGTAGAGCTTGGAGGAACCTCTGTTAAAAAACTGCTGTGGTGTTTACACACGTTCCAGAATAAGAGAGTTGGAAGGGACTTTGGAAGTCTTCTAGTCCAGGGGTTGCCAACTTTTTGGACCTCAGGGACCCTCAAACTCATAATTTTAAATCCTACGGACCACTAATATGAATTTTGACTGATGGTGGCTTGCTGACATTGATGGGAAAGTTGGTCCCATATTCCAGAGCTGCAGTAGTCACAGGACTGGCCCTTTGGTCAACCCAGAGTAGCTGCTCCTCTACCCAGGTGCACCAGCCTGCCATGGACTGGAAGAGCTGCTTTGAGATGACCAAAGGGCCAGTCCTGTGATTACTGCAGCTGGACCAACTTTCCCACCAATGTCAGCAAGCCACCCCTGAGGCGGATTTCCCTCCCTGCCATTGGTCTTACCTTCCAGTTCCATCTCGCATGGCTCTACTCAAGGTAAGATTTACACTCGGCTGAATGGTGGGGGCCAGTGGGTGGGCAGGCCATGTGGGCGATGCAGCCTTGTGTTCCTACGCAGCCTAGATTAATTGCTTTGGGGGGAGTGCTTGGGGGGACATTTCTCTGCGGACCACCAGAATTTTCTCTCAGACCATCAGAGGTCCCTGGACCACCGGTTGGCAACCACTGTTCTAGTCCACCCCACTGCTCAGAGAGGAAACCCTACACCATTTCAGACAAATGGTTGTCCAATCTCTTCTTAAAAACTTCCAGTGTTGGAGAATCCACAACTTTTGGAGGCAAGTTGTCCCACTGGTTAAATTGTTCTAACTGTCAGGAAATTTCTTCTTGGTTCTAGGTTTCTTCTCTCCTTGATTAGTTTCCACCCACTGCTTCTTGTCCTGCCCTTAGGTGCTTTGGAGAATAGCCCGACTCCTTCTTCTTTGTGGCAGCCCCTGAGATATTGAACACTGCTCTCATGTCACTCTTAATCCTTCTTTAATTAAACTAGACATCCCCAATTCCTGCAACTGTTCTTTCTATGTTTTAGTCTCCATTCCCCTAATCATCTTTTTTTTCATTTCTCTGCAAAGTCTCAACCAGGGGTGGGATTCTACTAGTTCGCACCTATTAGCTAGAACCGGTTGTTAACATTCTAAGCAGTTCAGAGAACCGGTTGTTAGAAGAAATTACTGGCCTAATCCTGTAAGGGAGGCAGGAAGGAAACATTCTGGTGTTGCTTACAGAAACTGCCTCTCCATTAACCCTTATTACATTCTTGGCAGGATTAGACTTCCTGTCTCAGGAACTTCTCTGGAGTTTTTTCCCCTCCCTTTGCTGGTACTTTGCTTGTGTGGAGTGACCATTCAAAGTTACAATGGCACTGAAAAAAGTGACTTATGACCATTTTTCACACTTATGACTGTTGTAGCATCCTCAAAGTCATGAGAGGCCAGGCGATGAGATGTGTGTTTCGATGTGAGTGCTATTGAGTTGGCCATGCCCAGCCAATGACATGACCACCAAGCCACGCCCACCAACTTAGCCATGCCCACAGAACTGGTTGTTAAAAAATTTGAATCCCACCCCTGGTCTCAATATCTTTTTTATATCATGGAGACCAAAACTGAATTCAATATTCCAAATGTCGACTTGCCGAGGCATGATAAAGTGGTATTAATATATGAACAGAACATAACAGAAGAACAAGAGTTGGAAGGGACTTTGGAGGTCTTCTTGTCCAGGTCCCTGATCAGGCAAGAAACCCTTTAATGTTTCAGACAAACGGTTGTCCAATCTTTAAAAAGTTTTAAAAAATCTTTAAAAACTTCCAGTGGAAGCATCAGTGTGCTGCATTCGATGGCCCTTTCTTTTCCCTCATTTATCATTCACACGGTTTGTGTTCCACCGAAAAGAACTTGGCTTTGGCACCCAGCAAAAGCTCAGGAGAGAGCCCAGCTTTAAAAATAGCTGCAGCCACAGAATTGCAATATTATCGGCAGGATGGTAGCTTGAAGCTTGATGCTGGCCATGAATTATTCTCATCGACTGAACCCAAGCGGAGAGCAATTAAAAGGCCCGCCAAAAGCCACCGCAGGCTTTCTCTCTGCTGGAAAAGTTGGTGTTTATGCACAGAAGGCTGCTGCTGGTGGGAGAAAGACTTTTTTTTTTTTGTCTCTGTGTGTGTGTGCATGTGTGTGTACGTCTGGGTCTTGGCATCAGGGATAGAATTTGCTGCTGCCTTGAATCTCCATGGCAACTGGTCCTTTCGCACCACCGATTAAAAGGGATGATGGTTGGAGCGAAATCACAAGGACGAAGGACGTGCCTCTGGTCTTATTTACTGGTGGGCTTTGTTTATGCAAATCAGGCTGCTTCTTGCTTTTCAGGAAAAAAGGTCAAAGCAACCAAAACAAACAGGATGGGAAATCAGCCGTGCTATCGAAGAGCCCAACGGTAATTTTGACAGTCCGAACAGTCAGCACAGAGTACTACTGTGATGGCTGCTATTTTAAACAATACAAAAAAAAAAAAAAGTGGTAGAAACTGCAGCAAGTTACACCAATTCCTGGAGAGAAGAAGTGAAATCAGCCAGGGGCAGGGAGACCTGGAATCACTTCTTATAAGCCCTATACCTACGAAACAAATACTTGCCCTGAGGGCAGGAGAAGAAGCAATGGATGGAAACTAATCAAGGAGAAAGAGAGAGAGAGAGAGGCAACCTAGAACTAAGGAGAAATTTCTTGACAATGAGAACAATTAATCAGTGGAACAACTTGCCTCCAGAAGTTGTGGATGCTCCAAAACTGGAAGTCTTTAAGAAGAGATTGGACATTTGTCTGGTATAGGGTTTCCTGCCTAAGCAGGGGCTTGGACTAGAAGACCTCTAAGGTCCTTTCCAACTCTGTTATTGTATTCTATTCTATTTTCTAAAACAGGAAGGGGATCTTTATCCAACATGTCAATCGGTGGAATTCAATGTGGGTGGGAAAAGCTAGGTCTTCAAAACCTTACAAAAGGATAAAAGGATGGAGGCCTGCCAAACTTTAGAATATGGGTGAAGTTTAGGCTTAGGCTTAGGTTTAGTGTGATGGTTAGGGTTATGGAAATGTCAGGAATGTCAGGAGTAAAGAATCAGGTCCACACATTAATTTCAAGTTAACATGATAGGCTCATTCTTACATGTAGGAATTTAGTCAACAAACAGCACTAAATTGGCACTAGATAAGAGTTAAGAGAATTTGAGAGGGTTGGACTTTTGTTTGTGGAATGTAATGATTCTGGACTAATTCCTCTTTTTGACTCCACCCCAGGCTCTGCCCCTTCTTCTTCTGCAAGAGAAGACTAGATAATTGCACATTAGAAACTGACTCAGCACCAGGTTTTGTTATTTTTAATGTTTAAATCAGTCAAGTTTTACAGTTTTAATATGATTTTATATATCTTTCAATTTTAGAGATTAGGAACTGTCCAGAGTCAATTGAAGAAGGGTGGCGATGTAATTGTTTTTGATAAATAAATTTCCACCCCTTTCTCCTAATTTGTACCACAGGTTGAAGACCACCTATAACCCAATGGCAGGTGAAGCTGAAGGAAGATGCTGTGGAAAGGACTGGGGTTCAACCTATTATATAGCTCCCGTCTAAGCACTGAAATCTTCTAAGAAGATTTGCTGATCTTCTGATCTTCTCTGTAGCAATGTCAATTCTTGGGAATCCATGCACTGCTGTGCTCTTAAAATTATGCTCTTTGTCAGCTAAAAAAACTCTGCCTTTACCCTCCGCTATCTAAACTTAGATTTTGCTAAAATGGGATTGAGTGGCCTACAATTCAAGCTGATGGGGGAACCTTCAGGGAACTGGGTCATCACATTAAGCCAGAATGTTGTTTGTTTGGACATTGTTCATTGTATGAATGTAACCCTGTGCTGGATTTAGGCTTAACAAGCTGATGAACCCCGTGTCCCGATACAATTCATTTATAATCTCCTGATTGAAATAATAAGAAAAACCACTACAAAAGGAGCTGCAGTTCAGTTTAGAGAAAGAAAATGTTGCTTTTCCCCCCTGTTGGATCAATCAGAGCAAAACTGTCCCTGATAGGCAAGGTTTGATGATATGAGAGCACCTATGATAACAGTGTTCCAATATTTAAGGGCTGCCACCTAATTCCCTAAAAGAAATGAAGGCAGGGGCAAGAAGTAAAAAGTTAGGCCCTTTCCTAAGTCATCGTTTGCCTTCCCTCATCACAAAGGGCAACTGGAGCTGTTCTAAATCAGATGGTGGCTTAATCATCATCAGCATGAGTATCTGAGATGATCTAAAGCAGCGTTTCTTAACCTTGGCAACTTGAAGATGTTTTGGTCACGACAGTAAAAAAAAAGATTTTGAGACTGCTGAGAAGAGCAACAAAGATGATTGGGGGCTCCTTCATAACATTGTTCTGACCCGCATCCTTTTCCAACAAATCAAACATAATCCAAAGGGAACAGAAACCTTGTAATCCTTCTGCAAAATAATTAGCTGTGATAAGCACAAGCCTTGCCAAACTGTGCAAGACTTGCCAAAAGATAACAGACAAGAAATAATTTGCAATACAAGAATCTTCAAATACAAACTCAGGATACTGGAATGTCCACGAGGCTGTGGTTTCAAAATGACTTTGCCTTCTGCAAAGAAGGTTCATTTCACAGCTGGCTTTTATCTTCTTGAAGGAGGGGCTGTTACCTTGCAGCCTTACTCCCAAGTTGCCTGTGCTGTTGTAGCTGCTCTTTCTACGAGCAATCTTGCACACATGTGCATTTGGCACAGGCTCCTCGGGAAGCTCCTCATTGCTGCTGCCAGCCCCCACAATCTCTGAAGGCAGCAGTCCACTCCCCAATGGTCCTGGCCCCTAATCGGAGTCCTTGCTTTCCTCAGCCATTTGCACCTGCTGCCGCCTAACCACAACAAACATATGAAGAAGAGTTGCAGGAATTGGGTATGTCTAGTCTACCAAAGAGAATGACCAGGGGTGAAATGATAGCAGTCTTCCAATATTTGAGGCGGTGCCACAAAGAGAAAAGGTCAACCTTTTCTCCAAAGCATCTATGGATAGGACAGAAGTAACGGGTGGAAACTTGTCAATGAGAGATTCAAACTAGAACTAAGGAGAAATTTAGTGAGAACAATTAACCAGTGGAATGGCTTTCCTTCAGAAATTGTGGGTGCTCCATCAATGGAGATTTTAAAGAAGAAACTGGGCAGCCATTTGTCTGAAATGGTACAGGGTCTCCTACTTGATCAGGGGGCTGGACTTCCTACTCCTATTCTGTTATTAAGGTCTCTGTCTCAAAATGAAGTTCTTCCATGTTTGACTGGCAGTATCCCATCCCCACCCCCAACCCCGTATGTGAAGTTGCTCATCCCATTCTCTAGCCACTTGACAAACTGTGCAGCAAAACTGCAACTTCCCTCCTGGGTACTTCATTGGACAAGAATTTCTTGGCAAGTGGCCTAGTGGACACATGACTCTCTGATATTCTTAGAAAGCCATCAATCTCTTTAAGGGGCTGTATTGCTGCAGCTGTATTTGCAGTACCAAAAACCCTCAGTAGAAACTGGTCCCTGATGATAATGATCCGAAATGGCCCTATCCGATAATCCCCTATCCCCTATCCATCATGCAAAGACCATTAAATCTAGAAAAAGATGATTAAGGCCTTAGCCCCTTTTGCTAAACATTTTTGAAATGGCATAAGTGGGAGAGAGAGGGAGGAAGAGAGGGAGACAGAGAAAGAGAGAAGGAGAGAGAGAGAGAGGGAGAGAAAGAGAGGGGGGGAGGGAGGGAGGGAGAAGTATTAATAACATTGTATAATGCCATGGTAAGACCACACTTGGAATACTGTATCCAGTTTTGGTTGCCACAATGTAAAAAAACTGTTGAAACTCTAGAAAGAATGTAGAGAAGAGCAACAAAGATGATTAGGGACTGGAGGCTAAAACATATAAAGAATCGTTGCAGGAACTGGGTATGTCTAGGCTAATGAAAAGAAGGACTAGGGGTGACATAATAGCAGGGTTCTGATATATCAGGGGTTGCCACAAAGAAGAGGGAGTCAAGCTATTTTCCAAAGCACCTGAGGGCAGGACAAGAAGCAATGGGTAGAAGCAATGGATAGAAACTAATCAAGGAGAACAGAATTCCATTAGAACAAACATTAAATTAGATCTGAGCTTCCCTTTGAAGGGTAAGATTAGAATGTCAGCCTTGCTTCAATCCACATATTCTTTTATACCAGGTTGCAGGGAGGTATTTCCTGTGGGTATATTTCCTGTGGGAACACTCTAGGAAAAAGGAGAAGAAGGAGGAGGAGGAGGAGAAGAAGAAGAAGAAGACGTCAGGCACCAACAGCCAAATGTTGGCTCAAGAAGACATTTTCCTGGGTGAATATCCTCCTTTTTTTCACCTCCTCCAAAACTCACCAAATCAGTTCCTAGGAGAATGGAAGAAATATATTTGAATTAAACTGGTTTTTAAAACATGTGACTCTCCTACTCATATGATTAAAAGGGAAGGTTCAGACATCCTGGTTAGTTAACTATCCCAGTGAATGATATTAGTGGCTAAGAAACATTGATCTCCAATTCCCAAGATTAAAGGATCCAAGAACGGCATAGAGATTTAGTGAAATTTGACAAGAGAACTAGAAACAGAAACCCAGATGCAGCAAGTGTTCTGAAGGCAACCAGAATAAAGATGAAACTGAACAGAACCATACATCTTCCTGGCATCCCTTTTCTATTGTTGCCTCTCGGGCATCAGTTGCGAGTCTTATTCCTCTTTCGGTACCTTAATTTAATAGATACTATTGGAGGGGATGACCTTGGAAGGCGTAGAGAATATTCATTTTAGAAATGTCTTCAGCTGTCAGCGTTGACTTTGGAAAGCATCGAGAAGCATTCAGATGTTTTCCTGCTGCTGCGTGAAATGCTAAATTAAACTTCTAAAACATCTTGTATTCTCAGGTGTGCATTGAACATTTAATGGGTACACAATGGAGGGAGCAAATTGCTTTGGGGATCAGAGCTGGGGCACTCCATTCCCACCCCACCCCACTGACCTGCTTTACAGCTCTTTTCTCCTACGCAGGGCAACAAAAGAAAACCCAGCCAATCAACTGGGACTCAATGAGAGGCAGAGAATAGATGGGACGGGGCCAGTCAGAGGTGATATTTGCCGGTTCTCCAAGCTACTTAAAATTTCTGCTACCAGTAATATCCAGAAGTGGTGTTCAGCAGGTTCTGACCAGTTCTGGAGAACCAGTAATGGAAATTTGGAGTAGTTCAGAGAACCGAAAAATCCCACCTCTGACTGGAGATTTTACAGTATTCTTCCCCTGCCACATCCACCAAGCCATGCCCACAGAACCAGTAGTAATTTTTTTTGAATCCCACCACTAGTAATATCATATATACAGCCCATATATAATATCCTATGAAATGAATGTGAGCTGTATAATAGTAATATTTGGTGGATGGTTTTCTCTTAGTCTTCATCAATATTCTGAGCTGGCAAAAGCTCTGTACTTCAGATCGAGCAATTTTTCCAAGCAGCTAATAATCTGCCTCATTCTTAACTATTCCATATCTTCTGTCTGAGACACAGTCTTTGCATGAAGGCAGGTAATTAAAAGATTCTGAGATTAATGTTCTTTCAGAGCATATCCATGCTAAGAAAGAAGACATCCTTATTTTTGTGAAAAAAAGATAAAGCATTAAAATTAAAAAATGGCTGGAGGGAAATGAGGAGTTTTAACTGTAATGGTGGGTATTTGTTGTGTTGTTGTCATAAAATGGCTTTTAGTTATTGTTATTGTCTTGTCATCTCTAGTTTCCTCCAAGCCAATCTGATATTTTCTCTAAGAAAACATCTACATATGTAAGCAGCAGTCTTCGTGATCAAGAATAAAACAGTAAAGTTTTGATAGAATCCTAGAGAAATCTATTAAGAAATAAATCCCAAGGCTCAATGAGCATTAAGTCCTAATTGTTCAATAAGAAATCTTTTCCCCCTCTGGTGGATTTCCTCTTGCTTTTATCTACCCCTAAACTTTCAAAAACAGTTTCTAAAAATTGCAAAAAGAAAAATGTCATTCAATCAATGCCCTAGTCTACACTATCACATGCGAAAAGGAAATAAAAGAGATGTGCAATCCTTCGCGTTTTCTGAGTTTAATTGTTTGCTTTCAGATGTTTCATTACCAGACTAAGTAACATCTTCAGAATTAGAGAGGAGTGGGATTTTCTCACTATTTATATACTTAGTTGTATGTAATATTACTAATCAGTATTTCTGGAGCTGTTGCATTCTCCTTGATAATTCTTTATTCGGGCATTGTTGACTGTCTTGTGTTAAAACTGGTGTTCATCCCAGCTTATGTGGCTCTTGATTGCTGGTGAGGAGGTGTATTGGTCTTTTTGTTTCCTTTTTAGCTTTTTATTGTCTCTTTTGAATTGTGTATAAAATGTTTTTTACCTCTGTGTGCCTATTGATGGCTCATTTATCTGAGGGCCAACTTCCAATTCCCTATGTTTTAGCATCATCTAGGAGGCTCACAGTTTCCTAGTTAAAAGAGAAAGAGAAAAGAGATGCTGAATATCCCATTTCAATCTACAAGAGAATTACTGAAAAAATTCTCACTTTTGGTAAATGTCTAGTTTTATAAGAAGAAAGACTAAGGGCGACACGATACTAGTGTTTCAACAGTTTTTCCCCCAAAGCCATCACTCTGCTAAACAAATAATTCCTCAATATTGTTCAACTATTTACAAAGTCTGCATTGCTATTACTATTAATCTTCTCATCGCTCCTTATCACCCATCCCCTCCCACTTATGACTGTTTGACTGTAACTTTGTTGCTTGTAGTCTTACGATTTATATTGACAACTTCCTAGTATGATTTGATTGCTTATTTGTACCTTATGACTATCATTAAGTATTGTACCTCATGATTCTTGACTTTTGATGAATGTATCTTTTCTTTTATGTATGCTGAGAGTATTTGCACCAAGACAAATTCCTTGTGTGTCCAATCACACTTGGCCAATAAAGAATTCTATTCTATTCTATTCTATTCTATTCTATTCTATTCTGTTCCGTTCTGTTCTGTTCTATTCTATTCTATTCTAATCTCAGGGGCTGCTACAAAGAACAGATGGTCAACCTTTTCTCCAAAGCATCTGAAGGCAGGACAAGGAGCAATGGATGGAAGCTAATCAAGGAGAGAAGCAACCCTGAACTAAGGAGAAATTTTTTGGATAGTTAGATAGTTAGAGTGAATGACTTGCCTTCAGAAGTTGTGAATGTTCCAAGACTGGAGGTTTTTAAGAAGAGATTGGACAACTGTTTCTCTGAAATTGTATAGGGTTTCCTGCCTGAGCAAGGAGTTGGACTAGAAGACCTCAAAGGTCCCTTCCAACTCTGTTATTCTGTAAATATTATGAGTTTTATATCTGAGTTCCAGCTCCTTCACACACACAAAAACACACACAAAAGTCAAGTAGAGGACAGACAGAAATCTGTCTGTCAATTATGTCACCGTAAAATCAATTATGCTGCTGTTCAGGATAAATTCAGTATATATTTGAAAAAAAAAATCTAACTGATTGATAAGAAAGTGTAAAACCACCATCTCTACACTGCATATAATATACAATGAGCTGAAATACTGAAATGATCACAAGTTGGCAGTTTTCCCAGTGGCAGTGACTGGAATAGGGGAGATATGTGTTAATTCAAAGGTTCTGAGTACTGGATGCTGACACTCCAGATATATAAAAAAAGACTGTCTTAACCACAGAAATGTGGGAGTGGAACAAGGTAAAAGTGTCCACCAATTAAAAAACAGAATGAATTATATTAGCACTGCAAAAAAATCTCACCAGTTTCAGATAAGCCAATATATAACCAAATGCCTCTTTCCAATCCAGATCCAGATGTGATTCTGCACCTGATGTTACATGTATGTCTCATCTTGTGAAAAGAAGGGGAGACGTGATAGCAGTGTTCCAAAATTTGAGGGGTGCCACAAAGAAGAGGGAGTCAATCTATTCTCCAAAGCCCCCGAGGGCAGGACAAGAAGCAACGGGTGGAAACTAATCAAAGAGAGAAGCAACCTAGAAATAAGTAGAAATTTCCTAAAAGTGGGAAAAATTAACCAGCGGAATAGCTTGCCTTCAGGCATTGTGGGTGCTCCACCACTGGAGGCTTTTAAACAAGTGGATGACCTCTGTAATGGTATAGGGTCTCCTGCTTGAGCAGAGGGTTGGACTAGAAGATCTCTAAGGTCCCTTCCAATTGTGTTATTCAATGTTCCATGTTCTTTTTTTTAATTTTAAAGTAAACTTTATTAAAAATAAAAATATATGTATACATAATACAAAACATTTCATAAAATATGAAACCAAAAAATTATACATAACCAATAAACATAAAAACATAAACATTTCTAAATACTTAGGCGGTGTGTTCTTATCAAACAATTTTCCAATACTTACTTCCTCTATCTGGTAAATACTCCTGTCATAACCTCTTTATATTTTCCCTTCCCTACCTGTTTACTTGCAGGTTTCTATCCTTTATCCAATTATACCAGTTTTCCCAAACTGTAAAATATTTTGAGTCTTCCTTATCTTTTAACTTTTGGGTGAGTTTATCCATTTCCACGCAGTCATGGATCTTCTGGATTACCAAGTTATCCATTGGCATCTGATCTCCCTTCCAACATTGAGCTAATGCTATCCTGGCTGCAGTTATTATATGTAAAATTAAATATTTTATTTCTTTTGTGATTTCACCTTTTATTATTCCCAACAAAAAAAATTCAGCCTTAAGTTCTAACTGAATATTTGTGATTTCTCTCATCCATATTTGTATTTTTTCCCAATACTTTTTGCTCTTCAATGTTCTATGTTCTTAATCCACCTTAAAGTGGAGTCACAGTTTAGACTGTCGTTTCTCAACCTTGCTGACTTTAAGATTGTGGATTTTACCCCCCAGAATACCCCAGTCAGTACATTTTTACAATTTAAACACACGTGAAGCCCATTTTACCCATCTAAGACAGCCTAGAAGCATTTTCATCTTCAAAAAAGGGGTGACAATTGCTTACACAAAGAGATAACAGGAAAAGACACAAAGATGCTTTGTGGAGTTGAAAGAGATGAATATAGTGCCTTCTGTGATTTTGGAGCCCAGGATGGTATTTCCACAATATTCACGGGACCAAGTTGTGGCTTTTTGTCATAGTCAACAAATGAGAAGTTCATCCCACATTTCAGTCTGAAATAGATTCAATATCAGGTTGAAATATCTGCTCTCTGTTATTGCAGAAGTTAGCCACAAAGTCTAATGTTTATATATCTTTAGCTGTTTACATCTTTCTTTGTATTGATTACTGGTTCACCACAACTATGATGAATAGATGTGGAAGAGCCAAGCACTAGAAATAAAAATATTTGCCTTCCTTCCTATCTAAGTAAAATTGAGTCTGTATATGTCTATGGAGATTCTCAATTATCAAGGTCATGATTGTTCCAAAAGTATTTTTCCAAAAGGCAACTAGACTTAGTTTTTTTCCTTGAAGACCTATTGCTTCTCATCTAAGAAGCTTCTTCAGTTCTGACTGAATGGTGGAGGGCAGAAGGATTTATATTCCTTGTAATCATCTGGTCGTTAGCACTCTCTCTTAAAGTTGTTGAGGCCACTTGGAGGTTTATTTGCGCCCTCAGGATTACCTGAGTTGTGCAAATGGACGTGGAGCAGAGGGGATATCCAGCAGATCCTGACTAGTTCTGGAGAAATGGTAGCAGACATTTTGAGTAGTTCAGAGAACCAGCAAATCCCACCCCCATCTATTCTCGGCCTCCCCAGCTAAATGGCTGGGTCTTCTTTTGTTTCCCTGCACAAGAGAACGGAGCTGGAAGGCAGGTTAGTTGGGTGGGTAGAAAATGGGGATTTTGCAATATCCTTCCCCTACCATGCCCACCAAGCCATGCCCACAGAACCGGTAGTAAAAATTTTTGAATCCCACCACTGGTGTGGAACTTAGTTGGAATGGCAGAAAGGACTGTGTTGTAAACTGGAGATAGAAGATATCGTATCGCTCCCCCTGTGTCGTGAGAGGGCTGTTCAATTTTAACGTAGATGGACTCTTTGACCCCTCTTACAAACCAGTGGTCCTCTCTGTCCAGAATGTGGACTTTGCTGTCTTCAGAGGAATGGTCTTGTCTTTCAAATGCAGATGGATTCCTGAATCGTGTCCTGATGAGTTTGTTCTACGCTGTGCTGTGAGAAGCAAAATGCCTTCAAAGAAAAAAACAAAAAGTCCAGTTGCCTTTTGAAAAAGGCCCTTGGGGCAACCATGTCCAGGATGATTCTAGATGTTTAGGCAGGGGTGGGATTCAAATTTTGTAACAGCTGGTTCTGTGGGCATGGCTAGGTGGGCATAGCCACGTGACTGGATGGCTGTGTTTTTTGGCAGCAAACTTCCATTTTTGGGGGGGGGCCCTTCTGGGCCTTAAGGAAGCCTCCGGGGGGCATTTTGGGTCCCAGAAGGCTTCCCTGGGACTCTAGAAGGAAAAGAATAGAACATAGGGGGGACATGCATCACCCCCTGCACTCCATTTTGGGGCCTTCTAGGCCTCAGGGAAGCCTCCTGGAGGATCATTTTTGCTCCCAGGAAGCTTCCCTGTGGCCCAGGAAGGAAAAAATGGAGGGGGTGGGGGGTACTGTGCCCATCCCCTCCATTTTTTGCCTTCCTGGGCCTCAGGGAAGCCTCCTGGGTGAAGCAGTAAGTAAGCGAGGGGAATCCTGGCACAGCTGATCATTGGAACAGCTGATCATCGGGAGGAAAAAAAAGAAATTGTTGCATTCATCCGCAGTCTTCACTCTGGTCCGTGCTTCTGGCGGGAGTGCAAACTGCTCCCATTGGTTGATGCCATTTGACAGCCGGCTATAAAAGGAGCTGTCAAATGGCATCAGCTGTTGCCGCCGGCTGACTGCCTGTTATCCCGGCAGCCGCGGCAACCCTTTATTCATTGTAATAAAGTTACTAGGCTGTTAGCTCCATGTCTGCCTCAGTAATTACCGCCCCTCTACAACACTGGTGACAAAGGTGGGATCCAAATAAGAGGCGGCCGGACAAGAACAGCTGAGCTCAGTCACTTTCAAAAAGAGCCGAAGCCACTATGAGCTGACTGTCACAGCCGCAGGCACTATTTCGCGAGCGCGAAATTCAACCTCCCCGCTGAGGAGACAGACATCGCCGATACGAGATGACTTCAAACCCTGCGTTTGCGCCTTTCAGACCGACGGCTGAGACTTGGGAGTCCTATAGGACTGTTTTGACTGCTTCCTGGATGCTGTAGGCCTCGCTGAAGCTACAGCCCATAGGAAAAAGTCCTATTTCTTAAGTTGTGGAGCCACAGTATTTGACACTGCCACGGCTTTGGTAGCTCCACGTTCTGTCAGAGATATCCCTTGGGGGGAGTTACAAGAGATCCTTTCCAGTCACGATTCCCCTAAGCCATCTCAAATTGCAAGGAGGCATGCCTTCAGGTGACGAATTCAGGCTGAGGGAGAGACTATCAGTTTGGTGCACACGGAAGTTCAGGCGAGGAGGGAGAGGACTATCAGTGAACTTATGGCTGCCCTGAGGTCTCAGAATGCTGCCCTTACACATTGTGGGATTTAGAGACTACTCTGTGAAGGATATGCTTTTGAGAACACAAATTGTCTGTGGAGTCAGGGACCTTAAGGGCTGCAAAATGGTCGCGGCTGTTTAGCCCAAACAGGGATCTAAACGGCCGATTCAGTCAGCCATCGAAGTAAATCAACAGGCGGTGCCTGAGCTATCTTGCAGCAGGACATATCACGCAGAAACCCATCAGAACCTAGTACTAGCTTCAGAATCCATTTTGAGTGATGTTTCTCACAGAGGAGGACTCTAGAATCACAACGATGTAAATTCGCCTCAGATAACTAAACCGCCTTCTAGAGGAATACGTAGCGCAAAATTCATAACTTATCCACCCTCCCGAGTCAGCCAGCCATCTGCCTGAGCTGTGGAGGAAACCACCTCAGGGGCATCGCTGCAAGTTCAGGAATGCCGATCTGCTTGAATTGCCAAAACGGGCGCGTCACTTAGCGCAGGTCTGCTAAGCTGGGAAAACTTTTACACAGAGGCCTCAGACAACCCCCATCTTTCAAAGGCAAGTTGAAGACTGCTATACTGTTACCACCTATCAGAGACAAACAAAGGCTCTAACAAACTCAGTTATTTTCTTTCCTCCTCGAATTGTTACAACCTGAATAAGCATAAGCCGTCTGCTCTATCCATCATTTCCTGGGAGACCACATAAAAAGAGAACTACTTCCGAACGTACGCGAAAGGAAGAAGCTCACATTGACTGCCATCACTTCTGCGTGATTACAAGGCCAGAACCATCCCAGTCCTCAAGAAAAGGCAAGTTTTTATTCAAATTTCGAAAACTTTAAAGGTCACTTGCCTCTAGTTCGTAGTGGATGGTGCCCTCTCCTAGCCTGTTACGTTTAGACTGGATCCTGCTCTCTTGGCCTCAACGTAACACAGGCCATCCCACTCTATTGTTAAATACTTGATCGGATACCTTATCCTTCCATGAGCTGACAGATCTGCAAACTTCAGCCGACATCTAGCGACAGAGAGTTGTCTGGGTGTTACTCAGGACCCCAATATCAGGTTCAATGTAGATCCTCAGCAATCCTGACCTGAAGCCTTCGTAGGTGCCCTTTGCAATCCACCCAATGTTGGATAGGAACTAAGACAAACTAATCAAACAAGGGTATTGGAGCCTGTGGACTTGCGAAATGAGAGACCCCCATAGTTACCCCACTTAAGAAAGATGGTTAGCATGAGAATCTGCGCTGATTATAAGAACCTCCCTGAAAAAGATACCTACAAATCATCACCGATCCAGTCCCCGTAACAACACCTTTTGCATTCTTTTGAGCCTGGGACTATTTTTGCAAAAACTAGGACATGTCACATGGCCTACCAACAGTTCCCTGTAGATGACCAAGCCGTCAAACTACAGACCATAGTAACGCATAGGGGCGCTTTAGGTGCAAGGAGCCTCCATTTGGGCAGATGAGCGTAGCTCCTGGGATTTTTCCAATCTTTAATGGAGAGCTACTCCAAGGACTCCAGGTGTAGTCCCTTATTTGATGATATTTTAACTTCAGCCATAGACAAATCACAATAGCTACAAAGAGTCAAAGCAGTTCTTGATTGCTTAAGACAGCATGGGTTCTACTTAGACAAAAACAAGCACCATTGCCACTAAACAAGTAGACTTTTTGGCTATAGATGTTAGACGCCTCTATAACACCCAATTGAGTCCAAGTCAGGGCTATCCACGAGGCACCCACACCTTCCAACAAAACTGAGCTCCAGGCCTTCTTAGGGCTTCTCAACTTCTATGCTGCATTCCTCCCTCACAAAGCTTCCATTGCAGAGCCTCTGCACAGACTTTTGGACAAACACATCCCCCTGGCATTTGGGGACCTAAGGAAGCTCATGCCTTTCCATGCTGTCCAAATCTTTGCTCACCTCCAAAACGCGGTACTAATAATCAGATCAATCAACAGCTGCCTTTAGTTCTAGCTGCAGACGCTTCTCCTTTCGGCATAGGGCTGTTTTGAGTCATAGACTACCAAATGGTTCTGAGGCACCATTGCCTTTTTCTCCAGAACCTTTTCTTCAGCCGAGCGCAACTACAGCCAGATTGACCCAGGAGGCTTTGGCTGCAGCTGCTTCTGTCAAAACGTTTCATGAGTTCCTCTATGGGCACCATTTTGAATTAATCACCGATCACAAGCCTCTGTTAGGCCTTTTGTCTTGTGAAAAACAAACCCCACAGATTTTGTCCCCAAGGATGACCAGATGGACTTTATTTCTGGCTGCTTATTCATACAGGCTGATCCATCGACCTGGTAAAAACCTTTGCCACACTGACTCTCTCAGCCGCTGCTCTCTGCCTGTTCCTGTGAAGATCCTGCAGCCAATCAATGCTATTTTCGAGATCAATGATCTCAATCTCTTCCATTACTGCCCTTGGCATTGCCACCCACTCCTCAAGGACAAGGGTAATCGCCCAAGTTCTGGACTGGAATGGGAAGGGGGTGGCCAGCAATCCCTTATGCCCCTGAATTCCTGCCTTTCAAGACTTGCCAGCAAGAACTATTGTCTCTGCAGGGCTGTTTACTGTGTGGGAACGAGGGTGGGTCATCCCTTCCAACTACTACAGGGCTCAGGTTTTGAAGGTCCTGCATGAAGGCCATCCTGGCATGTCAGCGGATGAAGGACCTGGCTCGCAGTTACGTTGTGGTGGCTGGTTGGCATGATGACCAGATCTCCAGCTGGGGTGAGCATTCTTTAGCCATGCAGGCTACCAGGCCAGCTCCACCCACATCAACTCCTGGCAGGTGGGAAGACACTGGAGCCCCTTGGTCCCTGGCATGGGCGAACATTTCTGGCAATGGTAGATTCCTTCTCAAAAGTGGATAGACTTGGCCCTGCTGCCCTTAACAACCACTCAAGCTGTTACAAAGGCCCTAACTAGGTTATTCGGTTACCCATGGCATCCCGTTGTGGTCCGACAATGGGCCCCAATTCCACCTCCTGTGAATTTGAAGTTTATTTAGCCAACCTGGGAATCAGGCTCACCCTTGCAGCTTCTTTTCACCCTACTAGTAACGGGATGGCTGAAAGGGCAGTCAGGTCTGTTAAAGGAGGCCCTGGAGAGGTTTGGCCAAATTGACTGGCACTCTTAAGCTTTCTAGGTACCTGCTAACACCAACATACAACCCCCTGTGCCACTATCAACAAGTCTCCCAGCCGAGCTCCTTATGGGCAGGACACCTGAAGAACCACCTTGGATAGGCTACATCCTCATTATGCCCCAGTCAACCCCCCTGGGGTCTGATAGCCAGACGCGAAGTTTGCACTGCATGACCAAATATACACTTTGCAATTACTCAGACCGACCCCTTCTGTGTGCCAGGGCAAGTCGTGGCTAGTAACTGGCCTAAGTCCTACAGGGTCTTGCTGGAAGGATGGACGTACTGGTGCCGGCACACAACCCAGGCGTGAGAGGGTGTGCTGGAGAGTGGCTATCGACGACCCCCATTGCCCGCCAACCGACATGAACCCACCGACGCTTGCTGAGGCTCTCCCGGGGCACTTCGAGCGAGGGGACCTACCTGGACTGTTGCCTGTCCCTCTGCCAGAGTCAGTCAATGATGAGGCTCCAGTCCCTTCAAGCTCCAACGCGGCCCAGGAAGTGAAGGACTTCTTCCCTGCTGCAGCTCCACCCGGACTAAGGCGATCCGGCCTCCTGCACAGGCGCCCGGCCTACTTGAAAGACTATGCATGCTCCTTGCCAGGGGAAAGGAGTGTTGAATTCATCTGCAGTCTTCACTCCGGTCAGCGCTTCTGGCAGGAGCGTGAACCGCTCCCATTGTTTGATGCCGTTTGACAGCCGGTTATAAAAGGAGCTGTCAAACGGCATCAGCTGTTGCCACCAGCTGACCGCCTGTTAGCCCGGCAGCTGCGGCAACCCTTTATTCATTGTAATAAAGTTACTAGACTGTTAGCTCCGTGTCTGCCTCAGTAATTACCACTGCTCTACAACAGAAATACTTTAAGGAGTGACTAGGTGGGGAAGAACGCAGTCAGCGATGTCAGGCATGCATGATAAGGACTGACTGGGCAGGGAGGGGAGGGGCAGGCGGAGAGGGGCGGGGTCAGCCAGGGGCATGATTTACCGCTTCTCCAAATAGGTTCTATAGAACTGGTCCAAACCGGTAGAATCCCACCCCTGTGTTTAGGTACAGGATAAACAGACACATGTCAAAACAATACATGGGGGTAGAGACTTTAAGGCTGATGAAACTTATTCTTTTAATAAGCATCTTTCCTCCTTAAAGTGATGTTAATGAACTGTGTATATTCAGGCGTGGGGCAAAGATTAAACCAGACATTAATTGTATACATTTGCATACTTCCCATCTATTGTAATAGCTCACGGAGCAATGTCAATGATCAAATGAAATTAGACCTTGGGGTGATTCGTCTATTTTTTCCTCTAGGCACATAATAGCTGTATTCTGGTAATATAGCTGACTCAGCCAGAGGGTTGGCAGACTAAACACCCCTCTGTGCCAGCCGCATCCTATCACAGATATTCTGCTTGAAAGAGCATTTATCTTTTGGATCATTTTAGCTGTTTCAAAGGTGGCTCTGCAGCTGTTTCTTCCTTAAAAATCAACAATAACTGTTACAAAAAAAAAAAGAAGAAGAAAAAGAAGATGTGGTGGTGTCAATCTCACTAGGTAGACTAGTCCAGAAAACACAACTCCACAGCAGTTCCCTTTGTTTCAACTTCTCCAATTGTGTTTCCTTTTTGGGGGAGATATACATAAACCTTTAAGAAACCAAAATGTAGATAGAGAGCAGAATAACATTCTTAGTTCTGTGCTTGTTCTGCTTTTGGATTCAAATACACACAGCTGCTATGGTAATTAACAGTTTACTGGAGGTTAAGGAAACAACAGTAACCTAGGAATGCAAATCAAAACAGTCTCTGATAGATGCTTGCCTGAATGGTTTTTTTTTTTTTTTAACATAGAAGAATAGTCCAAATCCAGTCTAGATTTCCAAGATCCAGGTCAGATTTTTGTCTCTTAAGAACCTTTCAAACATTTATAAACAAATAAGAAAACGAATACAATTTACCATTTTAAAAAAAAATACTATGCACCGGGCAGAATAGTACAGAAAAAGAAATGCATCCAGAAAAATTGACTGAAAACACATTCAGAATGTTCACAGATAAGTCTAAAACTGCTGCAGAAATGAAGCAGAATCAGACAGAAGCTTAAACTAATGAGAAACAGCAAGGAACTGAAATGGAGTGATTTATTCATCTTTATTTTGAAATATTGACTCAGTTTACAAGCAGAAAAAATAAACTCCGGGGGAGAAGCTTTAAACATGTTAGACTAGCATGAGTTTTTCCCCAGCAGTTTCCTCATTTAATGAAGTTCTGATCTGCTAAATGTCGATGAAGAGTGTCAATCATCCAGGTCATGGTTGTCCTGAAGAATTGGAGAAGTTTCTTGGATGAGAAGCAAAATGTTTTCAAGAAATAAAACTCAAGAAAGTCCAGCTGCCTTTTGGAAAAGCACCTTCGGGATTCCCTTTCTTTTATCTCCAATTATGCTGGATATGAAGAATGATTTCTCTCAATTTCTACCAAGCAAATTCCTTAACAGACATTGGTCATCAAAACTGCTAAAGAAACCCCATGTATCATTAAATGGAGAAAGGCTGAACAGATCAAAAGACTCTTTGTGTGTATCCATGCCAGAGGTGGCATTCAGCAGGTTCTGACCAGTTCTGGAGAACCAGTAGCGGAAATTTTGAGTAGTTCGGAGAACCGGCAAATCCCACCTCTGACTGGCCCCGCCCCAACTATTCTCTGCCTCCCGAGTCCCAGCTGATCAGATGGGTCTTCTTTGGTTGCCCTACACAGGAGAACGGAGCTGGAAAGCAGGTTAGTGAGGTGGAGAGGGAATGGAATTTTGCAGTAACCTTCCCCCCAGAAGAGGGGAAGGAATGGAGATTTTACAGAATCCTTCCCCTGCCAAACCCACCAAGCCACACCCACCAAACCACACCATGCCCACCAAGCCACGCCTCCAGAACTGGTAGTAATTTTTTTTTTAAATCCTACCCCTGGTCCATGCATTGCATGTGTATGTAAGTACAGGTAGTCTTTACTGAACAAATGCTCAACAAATGCTTAGTGAATATTTGAAATTAAGACAGACCCTGTAAAAGGTTATTAATTCTGGAGTTCTGATGGTGGCATCTCCCCTATGGTCACATGACTGCTTTTCAGGCACCTGGAAATTTTATCTTTACAAATAAAGTCTTAGTAAGACCACACATAGAGCACTGCATCCAGTTTTGGTCACCACACTAAAAAAAATATGTTGAGACCCCAGAAAAAGTACAGAGAAGAGCAATCAGGATGATTAGGGGAATCAAGGCTAAAACATATGATGAATGGTTGCAAGAACTGGGTTTGACTAGTCTAGTGAAGAGAAGGATCAGGGAACACATGATAGCAGTCTTCTAGTCTTCCAATTTGAGGGGCTGCCACAGAGAGGAAGGGGTCAAACTATTTTCTCAAGCACCTGAAGGCCAGACAAGGAATAATGGATGGAAACTGATCAAGGAGAGATTCAACCTAGAAATAAGAAGAAATTTTCTGACTGTGAGAACAATCAACCAATGGAACAGAAGTTGCCTTTGGAGGTTGTGGCAGCTTCATCATTGGAGGTTTTCAAGAAGAGATTGGACTGCCATTTGTCAGGAATGGTATAATGTCTCCTACTTGGGTAAGGGGGATTGGGCTAGATGACCTACAAGGTTCCTTCCAACTCTTTTAATCTTATCTAATTTACAGTTGATTCAGAGGTGGTATTCAGCAGGTTCTGACCAGTTCTGGAGAACCGGTAGTGGAAATTTTGAGTAGTTCAGACAGAGAACCGACAAATAGCACCTCTGACTGGAGATTTTACAATATCCTTTACCTGCCACGCCCACAGAACCGGTAATAAAGAAAATTGAATCCCACCACTGAGCTGATTGTTTTATAAACCCAATTTATTTCTCTTTGGGTTACTTGCTTTTTATACCCCACCCTTTCATCCTCCAGAAGTTCTGTATGGCTTAATGACCCCATTATTGAGGATCATGAACCCAGCTAAGTGTAAAGTTAAACCTTTCTTTGCACTGTCCTGTGAGTTTATAATTGATTAATCCTGTGGGAATTTAATCTGCAGAACGGATAAGCACCTTCACTACAGCAGCTTCACCAAACAGATACTTTCTGGGGATGTTGGAACTACAGTTCCCAGAGTTCCCAGCCCAGACAGCACAGCTGGCTATAATGTAAATAGTGAACTTTTTGATCGTGCAACCTTAGCAATAGAATTTTGAGCACATATTCCTCAAATATGAATGCTATTTATAAATTATAACTACATGCAACTGATACATGATTCACATTGTAACCATAATGAGGATAATACGCCATCCATGATGTTGGTTCTTAGCAACTACAGACAATTTTCCCCCAGGATGAATGATAAAACCATATAACCTCCAAATATATATGATATTGTGCGTATGCTTTATAAAGTATGTGTATAGTTTAATTTATAATTTTTACATTAAAAGTATAAGAAAACATTCTTCTACTTCTTTTCTAGACACTAGGGCATCCACTCATGTATTTGATTTTGGAAATACAGTTCTAAATGGAAAACTCTATGGAATGGAATGGAACAAAGATCTGGTGAAGGCCCAGCCAGGAATTTTAACAGTTATAATACCAACCCTTTTAGTACTGGTGGGTTGTAGACTTGAAAGAGAAAATTTTAACTGAGTTGGAAGGGACCTTGAAACTCTCCTAGCCCAACCACCTGCTCAAGCAAGACCCTATATCATTCTGGACCAATGGATTTCCCTTTTTAAAAGTCTCCAGTGTTGAAGCTCCCACAACTTCTGAAGACAAGTTGTTAGACTGGCCGATTGTTCTTACTGTCAGGAACCAACAGTAGGTTGGTTCTTAATTAAGTAAGTTGGTTCTTAAAACCTTCTTAATTCTAGGTTGCTTCTCTCTTTGATCAGTTACTGTCCACTGTCCTGTTTTCTGGTGCTTTGGAAAATAGGTTCAACCCTTCTTCTTTGTGGCAGTCCTTCCAATATTGGAACACTGCTATCATGTCACCCCGAGTCCTTCTTTTCACTAGACTAGACATACCCAATTCCTGCAAATGTCCTTCACATGTTTTAGCCTTTCGTCCCCCCAATCATCTTTATTGTTCTTCTCTGTTCTTTTTTGTATTGTGGTGACCCAAATTGTATGTAGTATTCCAAGTGTGGTCTTACCAAGGCATTATAAAGTGGTAGTAACACTTCTTGTGATCTTGATTCTATCCCTCTGTTAATACAGCCTAGGATTGTACTGACTTTTTTGGCAGTTGCCACACACTACTGGCTCATATTTAGAACAGAATAGAATAGAATAGAACAGAACAGAACAGAATAGAATAGAATAGAACAGAATAGAATAGAACAGAACAGAACAGACTAAAATAGAACAGAATAGAATTCTTTATTGGCCAAATCTGATTGGACACACAAGGAATTTGTCTTGGTACAAATACTCTCAGTATCCATAAAAGAAAAGATACATTCATCACGAGTCAAGAATAATAAGGTACAACACTTAATGATACTCATAGGGTACAATAAATGATTGTCCACTAGAACTCCAAGACCCCTCTTGCAGTTATTGCTGTTGAGCTAAGTTTCATCTAGTCTGTACTTGTACATTTGGTTTTTCTTGCCTAAGTGTAAAACCTTTTTAATACAAATGTAGTTTGGTGATGGGACCACCAGTATTCTTCACCATGATTTGATGCCAAAGCATTTAGACATTAGGTGAACATCATTACAAAGAATGAATGGGACGTTCATTTTACTTTATAGTTTTCTGGACTTAGGCATCTCTAGCAGAATTTCCACCACAATAAACATCCATTCTTCTCCAAATCAATTTAATTGGTGTAAACGTTAGGTTAAGACAATAGCACTAGCACTTAGAGTTATATACTGCTTCACAGTGTTTTACAGACCTCTCTAAGTGGTTTACAGAGTCAGCATATTAGACAGTGTTTTTCCCAACTTCTGCAACCTTAAGAGATATGAACTTTAAGACCCAGAATTCCCCAACCATTTTTGCTGTCTGGGGAATTCTGGGAGTTAAAGTGCACACATCTTAAATTCTGTGAGATTGAGACACACTGGGACAAAATAGGTGGAAGGGGCCATCAGACCGAAAGCCGAACCAAACAAAGTGACAGACCAGATCTGAACTAATGAGCAAGTACACTTAAGATATCTTTCTGCTAAAAGCTAAATCAAAAATGAAGTCCTTATTTACTGCAAGAAGTATGAGATGGAGGAAAACAGACTCAGGCGTCAAGGAAAAAGATGGGGTGGATTCCAAGGAGAATCTATCAGGATTGAAAGCTAATGTGCACCCAAGGCTAATTAATAGCTTCTTCGGTCTGGCAGTTCTTAAACACAGCTTTTTAATGTATTACTTTCTAGGCCATTTTTAAGTTGCAGTTCAGATTCTTCCTTTTTCTGGTGCACAAGTGATCAGGATTTTGGAAAGATGTCTTCTTGATGAGCTCTGGCTCAAACTGATGGGTCTCTCTTGCTGTGGAATATCACGGATGTTCAGATTTAATAAATTCCTACCAGGGTTAGCATTACCTAATCAGATGCTCCTTAGATGCATTGGGCTTTGGAGATATGGCCATATCTCCAGTTGCAAAGCAGATACAAAAAAGATGGAGAAGATTTTGGAATTCATACTGAACTGCAACAATTAGATAAAATTTTATTAGGCCTTGAAGAGAAATTCATAACAAGGATATACAATTACTTATTAAAAGTTGCTTTGGAAGAAGAAGTGGAGGCTGTATGATAGCATGGACATAATATAGATTTAGCAGATTGGGAAAATATTTGGAATAAAAATTACACATTAACAAGATCACTGGCCTATAAAGAAAATATGTACAAGATGTTTTATCATTGGCATTTGCGACCAATGAGATTGGCCAAAATGTACCCTAACATAAATCTGACATGTTGGAAATGCAAACAGAATCAAGGTATCTTCTATCATATGTGGTGGTCATGCCCAGAAGCCGAAAAATACTAGACCAAAATATGGAGTTGGATACAAGACATAGTGGAAGATCGAACAGAGTTTAAACCGGAGTTGTTTTTGTTGGGAATAAAGGGAAATGTAGGAAAAAGATTAAATACATTTTACTACATATATTGACAGCAGCAAGGATAGTATATGCACAATGCTGGAAAAAATAATATGCCCTCAGAGGAATTAATAATTCAAAAAATTCTAGATTGTGCTGAAATGGATGAATTGATGTTAAAATTAAAAGGTAAAGAAGAGCCAGAGTATTACGAAGTTTGGGACAATTGGTATAAATGGTTGAACAATAGAAATAAAGATAAAATTAAAAGATAAGGAAGACTCAAAATATTTTACAGTTTGGGAAAACTGGTATAATTGGATAAAGGATACAAACCTGCAAGTAAACAGATAGTGAAAGGAAAATATAAAGAGGTTATGACAGGAGTATTTACCAGACAGAGGAAGTAAGTATTGACAAATTATTTGATAAGAACATACCGTCTAAGTATTTAGAAATGTTTATGTTTTTATGTTTATTGGTTATGTATAACTTTTTGGTTTCATATTTTATGAAATGTTTTGTATTATGTACACATATATTTTAATGTTTAATAAAGTTTACTTTAAAATTAAAAAAAAGAACATGGAACATTGAATAACACAATTGGAAGGGACGTTAGAGGTCTCCTAGTCCAACCCTCTGCTCAAGCAGGAGACCCTATACCATTACAGAGGTCGTCCACTTGCATTTTTGTATTTTACGAAATGTTTTGTATTATGTATATATTTTTTAATGTTTAATAAAGTTTATTTTAAAAAAATAAAGATAACAGAGGTAAGAAAATTATAGATAAATGTAAATGAATTTATATAAAAATGGATATTTACATGAGATTGCTTTGTATAATAATGCTGACACAGCACTGTTAATATTAAAGTTAAAATGTGTAAAAGTTGAAAAAGAACAATACAAATTATTGGGGGAAGATGTATTGGGCTTTGATACCCATCAGTTCCTGCCAGCTGATTGAGAGTAGTGGGAGATCAAATCCACTACAGCAGAGATCGGTATTCAGCAGGTTCTGACCAGTTCTGGAGAACCGGTAGCAGAAATTGTGAGTAGTTTGGAGAACCAGCAAATCCCACCTCTGACTGGCCCTGTCCCCATCTATTCTCTGCCTCCCGAGTCCCAGCTGATCAGCTGGCTCTTCTTTTGTTGCCCTGTATAGGAGAATGGAGCTGTAAAGCAGGTTAGTGGAGTGGGGAGGGAATGGGGATTTTGCAGTATCCTTCCCCTGCCACGCCCACCAAGCCACTCCCACAGAACCGGTAATACATTTTTTTGAATCCCACCACTGCACTACAGGAAGTCCTTGCCTTACAACCATTTGTTTAGTGACCATTCAAAGTTACAGTGGCACTGAAAAAAGTGACTTATGACCATTTTTCATACTTACAATCATTGCAGAATCCCCAAGGCCAGGTGAACAAAATTCAGACACTTGGTTACTGTCTCGTATTTATGATGGTTGCATTGTCCCTGACAAGCAAAGTCAAACCAGGAAGCCAGTTTCACTTAACAACCCTGTTACTGCAGTGATTCACTTAATGACTGTGCAAGAAAGGTTATAAAATGAGGTAAACTCACTTAACTGTCTCATAGAGCAACACACATTTTTGGTTCAATGGTGGTCATAAATTGAAGTCTACCTGCCTAGCCAACATCTACCAAACAGGGTAAGGTGACAGAATGTAAAGTTTACCTAAAAACTATTTCAGGTAAGATAGGCAGACAATCAAGAATTTTATTTTGGCTACTGGCCAATAAAAATGCAATTAATAAAATGGACAACACAAAGCTATCCCCTATTGACAGGAAATATTCCAACCATTTGTGGACAAAGCTTACACATAATTTCATGATTTGATGGAGAAGGGACACAATTGATACCTAAATCTCTACTTAAGATCACTCATGCCCTAGTCACTTCTCATCTTGACTATTGCAATACATGCTACATGGGGCTGCCCTTGAAAAGCATTCGGAAGCTTGAGTTGGTGCAAAATGCAGCGGGCCGCATGGTTTTGTGCAGACCTCGTTGTGCATACGTGTCACCTCTCCTGCAGGAACTACATTGGTTGCCAATTTGTTCCAGGTGCAATTCAAGGTGCTGCTTGTCACCTTTAAAGCCCTTCATGCAGTGGTGGGATTCAGCCAGTTTGCACAACTTCAGGAGAACCGGTTGTTAACTTTCTGATCAGTTTGGTAAACTTGTTGTTGGAAGAAATCATTTGAAATTATGAAAATTATTTGAATCCCACCACTGCCTTCCTGGCTTGGGACCAGGTTGTCTGAGGGAATGTCTCTTGCCAGTCATATCTACCCAACCCACCAGAGCAGGGAGGCAAGGATTGATGTGGAGCTGGTTCCCTAAGGTGATACAGAAGAAAGGCCTTCTCTGTGGTGGCTCCCTCTGTCAGGAACATAATCCCTCTGGAAATTAGACTGTTCCCCACTCTGACACTCTTTTGGAACCCAGAGTGGGATGGAGCCCATTAAATAGCTGATATATATGTATGTTGTTGATGGGATGAAAGGGTGGGTGGCTTATTATTTTATTACTTTTATTTTTATTATTTCTATTTCTTTTATATTGTGTTTTTATTTCCTGTAATCTGCCTTGAGAGAGTAGGTGACAATATAAATTTTCCAAATCAATAAATCACATTTACAAAGCCAGTAGTTCTCCTTAGAAAAAAAAAAAAACCTTCTCTTCGANAGTTCTCCTTAGAAAAAAAAAAAAACCTTCTCTTCGATAAAATGAAAAATAAAGGAGGATGATAAACACAATGGACAGGATGATCAAGTTCTTAAATATATGTGAAAGAAGAGAGACTGCACTTGTTCGTCTCAAAGATCAGAAAAAAAAAAAGAACAAGATGTTGAAATGGTACCACATCAAAAGGATAATAGGTGCTATATATTACTTTATTAGCTCATCTTTCTCCAACCTGATATTCCTCCAGGGAAACTTTAGAGAAAAATTCCCAGAATTTTTTGTCACTGCCTTAGTCTGCCTGATTTCACACACACATTTGCACATAATATCTAGCTATTGAATTACCCTTATTTAGAATTGTACCATAAAGAAAGAAAATATGCCCTTGAGTTGAGATGCTGGATTAATTAACTGAGATGCTCAATTAATTGTGATTGCAGTTTTCTTGGAGATGTTCAACAATCATTAACCCATGCTTTATTTTTATATCTATCTAAAACCTACCTACCTATTATTCATCTATCAATCATCTATCATCTACCTACCTACATCCCTTTCTACCTACCACCAACAAACCTACCAACCAACCACCTACCAACCTACCTAAATACCTATCTATCTACCTAATTATCAACATATGTATGTATTCAATTTCCCAGTCTACTCAATATTCCCATGTAATTCCTCCAACTATGTACTAACTCTGTGAGGAGTGTGGATGGAGGTTGCCAACCCTATCTCTGGTCACAGAGGCAACCCTATTGCCTCTCCAGATGTTGGGACAGAAGGATTATCCACGTATACCTGGAGTTGAGGAGGATTCAATGTGACATCCTTTTCTGGAAAAAAAGGTAAACTTATGAAATATCTGCAGGAAGAGAAGAAACCAAGGGACCTGAGACCACCAAGAACCCAACAGCTCTCCAAAATCCTATCTCTTTTAATCTTTACAAACAAGCTTTTCCAATCTGGTTGACTTAAGCTCTCTTAAGGCCCTGTCCACATTCGGCCGACGGATGCAAAATCATATGTAAAAAGGAACACAGCAGACGAGAAAATGTTCCATCCGTTGTTATCTCGCCTCAAAAGTGCCTCAAATTTGCATAAACAGAGTCAGACAACAATGGAAAAGGAACGGACCTGGGTAGCATGTTGCCGGGATGGTAAGTGGATGTTCGTAGGAAGTCTAGCATATGGAAGCGAATGAAGAAGCGGTGAACACATCCGCAGGGTTTTTCCAGGGAACACAGCGAACCGGACGCGCAGCAAAGGAGCGGAAATGCAGAACGGATGCAAGAGCGGATGCAGAGCGGAATGCAGAGCGGATGCAGAGCAGATGACGCGGATGCATCACGGGACGCCTAGGCGGATGCCTAAGCGGATGCAAAGCCATTCACTGCGTGTGCCGGGAAGGATGAATTGTGGAAGCTCCTGGATAAATAAAAGGATGCAGCTTGCAAGCAGGTCACCATTCAAGAGGCAAGACCTGCTGCCAGACATATCTCAGCCAACAACCAAACTGGGGAAAGAAGCAGGAAGCCTGTGCCTATTCCTGCGCATCCCTGGCAAGAAAGGACAGGGCACCATCCCACCCCTGGCGCTGACCTCTGCTTCTGCTGGGCTTCTGCTTGCTGGTGCTGACTCTGCTGGGTGCTGCTCCTGGTCCTGCTGGTGGCTCCTGGTGCTTCTGTCCTGCTGTGCTGCTGGTCCTGGTGCTACGTGCTGCTGGGTGTGGTGTGGTGGACCAGCCCCTAAGAACTGAAAGCCCTACTGATGAGGGCCCCAGAAAGCCCTGTCAGAAGGGAAGGAAGAGCAATCGCGCGATATGGAAGAGGAGACAGTATTTTCCATTGAAAGAGGAACATGAGGATGAGTGCTCCAATGGCTGAGGGAAGAATGAGTACCTCTGGCGAAGGACACAGGCTTATCGAGACACCAAGCAGAAGCAGGCAGCTTGGAGAGAGAAGCGGGAGCCTGGGCTACCACTCGGAGGTCCTCCTCGGGTGGTGGAAGCACCATGCCACACCTGGTATGGGAAGCTGTACCTCAAGAAAGTCTGGCCAGGCACGGTCAAGCTCACCGACCAGGAACCTAATCGTGATGGCCTAAGTGCAGCTTCTTTTGGAGGGTGAGGTCACCACCGAGGAGCAAGCCCCCTGTGTCTACCCTCACTCTCAGGCAAGCCCACAAAGAGCCAGTTCCTCTTCTGTCCAAGAGTCAGCTCCTGTGTTTCCGGCAAGGTATCTGTGGAGCGCCCCATGATGGAGAACCCCCTCCCGACAGCTGCCTCCCCATGGCGGAGCACGTGGAAGACTCCCTGATGCAGTTGGAGCAGAGGAGGCCCACTGCCACCAGAGACCAACCCACATCCACCCCCAGCTCCACCTCCACAGAAACAGGCAGAAAAGCCAGACCAGAGGGACAGAGCCACACTGTCCTGCTGGAGATCAGGGACAGCATCAAAAAGCGCGTAGATCTCATTTCTCAAGCTGTACAAACCGACATCCATCTCAAACCGCAAAGCCCTTCTCACCTACGTCAACCAGATCCTCATGCCATGTCCGAATCACAAGTGGCCAGGTGATAAAGGAGAAGGATCACCCGGTCTTCTTGCACAACCCTCCAGGCCCAGCTGAACCTGCTCCGACCCAGTCCAGGTATGCTTCCTCCACCCCAGGTGATTGTCACAGCCCTTCCAAGGTTTTTCAACGCCCTTCACCTTCCACAGCTACGGCTTAACCAGGAGTTCCGCAGCACAAGGCAGCCCATTCCCAGTTAGGCACAGGTTTCTATTGGCACGCCACCGATGCTCAGATCCCGATGCACCTCATGCCCCAGCCACAGATGCCACGGCGGCCCCACCTCGCTCACCTTAAGACCAGACATCCCCACTATACTCCGTCCTTCCTCCACCCACACAGCCAAGCCCGGCCTCACAACATTGTCATGCGGCTCTTGGGACGCACACCCGAATTGTCCTGGGAGGAAGGGCTTCACTCAAGGACTGGAGTCCGAGACAGATTCCCTCCACACACCATCCCTTTGTCCTCTCAGGGCCAGGCACCCCAATGGCGCCTCAGCACAGCACTCCAAGCCACTGCCACACGCTCCACAGCAACCTGGACCCATTCACCCCTGAGACTATAGGCACAAGCCTTCAGAGTGACTGAGAAGAATGCGAGAGGACTGGTTGCTACCTGTTACTTTATCTTATGCTTGGGACACTTTTACTTGGGTCATTTTTGCTTTTACAGTTTGTTATTAATAAAGGTTATCTTTGCTTCACACACTTGGTTCAGTTCTTTTAGTAAATAAAGTCTTGGTGGAAACTTTTGAATGGTTTCAGCTTTGCATGCTTAGTGGGATGTGGTAAGGGATAGCATTGAGGATGGGCAGGGATACCTGTGGGATGCGTGGTGGGTAGGATAGGCAGGCCTGTGAGGAGTGTAGATAAGACCTCCAGTGCAAACATAGTGGGGACTGTATGGTCCACCTCCCAGGTATCAACACCTATGGGCCCTTTATTATCATATAACAATTTAATTTCATCATAGCACAACAATTTCAACATAAACACAACTCTTTATTATAAATACGCCTGTTCATTGTAGGACCACTCAAACATACATGGCACACAATCTCATCAGTGTGATGAGACAGGCTGAAGGAAAGCATCCATAAAGCATCTACCATCCTGTCTTGCCACTAACACTGCTCCAGCTGGGGTAGTTGCAAGCCAGTGTTTCAGGGAGGTGCGCTGCTCTTCCCTTCACGGTGAGAGCTCTGTTGGGGCCTTGCACATCCACAGTATCTATCAGATTTCACCCTTGCCTCCATTCCACAGGCTCCATGTCCCATTGCCTTGTTGGAGGTCCACAAGCCTGTTCTGAAAACGGGTAGCGGGTGCGCATGAGATTGTGCAGGATGCAGCAAGCTTCCACGATTTCCTCACCATCTCTGGGCGATCCTGCATGGTGGTGAGAGTACCTGGAACCTGTTGGCAGGATGCCAAAGGGGCTTTCTCACCACCCGTCTTGCCTGGACAGCCCTGTTTTGAAGATCCTCTCTTGAATGGGTGAGGCAATCTGGGAAGTGTAGGGCTTCATGAGGTAGGTTTTGGAGGGAGAAGGTGTCATCCCCGCACAGATGAAATAGGGCAACATCTTGTGTTTGTCGATTGGGCAGGGGGTCTGGATGCTGGGAAGCCATGAATGAGGTTGCGTTCCAGCCCCTCCTTGAGGTCACTGGCATTGTATACCTGGGCATCTGAAGCTGACCCGTTGCCTTGAAGCATCGATTGTACATGAACTTGTTGTCAGCATCGACCATGGCAAAGAGGTTGATGCTGAAGAAGCCCTTGTAGTTATGATAAGTGGGCCCTGAGTTGGCTGTGCTTTGCAGCCACGTCCTTCCACCATCTATGGCTCCAACGGTGGGGGTGATATTCCACTTCTGTTCACTGCTCTGCAACTTTCTTCCAGCCTTCTTTCAGTGGAGGGGCACTGGAGGAGCTCTCTCCGGTATTCTTCGAATGATGGCCATGCACCACTTCTCTGACCACAATGCTGATTGGTGTTGGTGTGCACCTTCCAGGCGTATTGCATGTTCCCTGTTATGGATCCCTGGAGCCAGGTGAGTGCCACCTTCAGCTCCAGGGTCCAGGCTGGGCCGGAAGTTGGTGTTTGCCTTGGTCAACCTGCCATGCTCAGCCGCTCTACAACTTCATCAAACATGGCTGGAGGCATCCTCATGAAATTCTGGAATGCCAGAGGGCTCTTCGTTCCACTCGGCACAACACTTCTTGAGTCCTACTCGGCTTTATGATCCATTGACCAGCATTGGGCTCTTTCGTAGACAGTTTGAAGAGCTTGTAGAGGGCTTTGCACTGTTGTAGAATGATGGCGGCTACCAAAAGAGTGAGTGTGACAATCCATGGTGGAGATGACTGGGGATGCTGTTGGAAGAGCAAAGAGCCAGATGAAGGCTAAAGAGGTCTGCACAGCAAGGGCTGCTGGACTGAAGTGAGATCCAAAGTGATTTCTTCCCCTCTTTTTATAGGAAATATCATTTTTCTGCTAGGTGTCCTTCTGCATCCTGTAGCATCCTGCAGACATCCTAAATATCCGAGATACAGTCCCCTATACGAACGTTTTTCCGTTTTAAATGCTTTATATGCGAGCTGCATCCTCTTTCATCCTTTCTAGTCTGTGCTTACTCACGCTGCGTGTTCTGTTCCGCGTCAATTTTCGCTTCCTCCTGTGTCCGTTTTCCCTGGAGTGTGGAGTTTGTGCGGATGCGTAGCGGATGCCTAGCGATATAGCAGACGCATACGGAGAATGCGATGTATAACGGATGTTCGCCGTATTGCGTAGCAGATGGTAGAACGGATGCTTTGGATACTTCATCTGCTCAAAAAGTTTTGTGCAGCTCAAAACTTTTTGAGCGGATGAAATGTCAGTAGACGGATGCTGGACGGCTAGAGACTATGAAAAACATATGCAGTGATTACAGAACAGATGCATCGCATTAACCGAAGGATGGCAAGTGTTTCTCTCCATTTTATATCCTCTTTCCATCCGTTGGTGCAGTGTGACATGGGCTTTAGAATTGCAACTCTCAGATTTTTCCCCACCGCCACCAGCACACCTTTGCTATCTGAAATTTTGTCTTCCTCTTCAAGTAACTGAAGAAGAAAGTTGAAGAAAATTGCTTTATGGAGTCCTATGTTAGACTGCTTCCTAAATTTCCATTATTTGCTCACAGGCTTTGGATATGTAAGAATTAAAGGAGAGACCATCACAGACTCTTTGATATCCTTCAGAGCAAGCTCCCGAACTGTTTGAATGAACGCAGTTTCTGAACACTTGATAGGAGAAAACAACTGTGTAGGGCAAGGGTCTTCAAACTTGGCAAGTTTAAGATTTGTGGACTTCAACTCCCAGAATTCCTGAGCTAACATGACTGGAGGAGGAATTCTGGGAGTTGAAGTCCACAAATCTTAAACCTGTCAAGTTTGGAGACCCCTGTCTAGGGAGAGAGAGGTGCAAACAGAAACACAAACAGAATTGTGGCCTAGAGGTGAAGTTCTTGCCTCACAATTAGGAGGCTGTGAGTTCGATTCTTGGTAGAGGCTAATATTTGAAATAGACTCTCCTGCTCAAGAAAGGGGTTGGACTAGATGACCTCCAAGGTCCCTTCCAACTCTGTTATTCTATGTTACATGCATTGCAATGTCTTTACACCTTTCTTTAAACCGCTTGATGGCTGGAGTAGCTGTTACATATTAGGAAACAAAATCAGGCACTGGGGACTGCTGTTTCCACTCAAGAGATTTTCTTAAAGTCAAAAGAAAGAAGATCACACCCATGATCCTGGGGGATTGTGCCCTCCCTTGTTGCTGGACTGACCATGCAGGGCTCTTGAGAAAATCCAACCAGAGAAGAGCCAATTTGAGTTCTTAATTTTTAAACCTAGTCCTAGAATCCCCAAATCAGGGTGGGCAACTCTGGCTCCTTTATGAACCTGTGGACGACGTGAATTATCAGCAGTCCAATTGTCCTTGTTGATGATCCAAACTCTGTCAAGGATCTTGGAGTACTCATCTCAAATGATCTAAGTGCTGGAGCACACTAACTATATAGCCAAAAAGGCATTAAGAGCTGTTAACCTAATCTTATGTAGCTTTTTCTCTGGTAATATCACACTACTAACTTGAGCATACAAAACATTTGCTAGGCCAATACTCAAATATAGCTCATCACTCTGGAACCCACATTACATATCTGATATTAACACAGTTGAGAAAGTGAAGAAATATTTCACAAGAAGAGNACTCAAGGTAAACTGTACCAAACTTGATTGCAGGAAATAAGACTTCAGCAACAGAGTGGTCAATGTCTGAAATACTCTACCTGATTCTGTGGTTTCTTCCCTAAACCCCAAAAACTTTAACCTTAGACTGTCTACTCTTGACCTCACCCCTTTCCTAAGAGGTCTGTACGGGGCATGCATAAGTGCACCAATTTGCCTACCATCCCTGTCCTATTGTTTCTTTTATTTTTCTTATATGTATCCATGTGTTCATAACTATGCTTTTACTTATACCTATTATCTTGTAAGCAATTGACAAACCTAATAAAATAAAATAAAAAAATAAATTGGGCGGACCTCCTGCCTTTTGTGGAGGTGATGTACAATAATGCTGTTCATAGTAGCATGGGACTAATTCCCTTCAAGGTAATGAACGGCATGGACTTCATCCCAATGTCTGAGTATTCAAGGGACCCCCACTCCTCAGTCATCCTGACCGATTGGATGTCAGCACTGAAAGCAACTTGGGAGAATGTCAAAAAAGCACTGGCAAAAGCGGCCCAGACCTATAAGAGACAGGCAGACAAACACTGTGCCCCACAATGACTATTCCAGTTGTGGGGGAAAGTCTATCTTTCCACCAAATATCTGAGGTTAAAACTCCCTAGCAAGAAATTGGGGCCAAAGTTCATGGCACCATTAAACTCTCAGAATTCCTGAGCCAGCAGGGTGAATTCTGGGAATTGAAGTCCATGGATCTTAGTTGCCCACCCCTCCTCCAAGGAGATCTTCTTCCATGTTCTCCTGGTTTGGATGGAGACAAATCATATGCTGGAGACCTTTGTTTGGGTCCAGGGAGGGAGCTATATTTTCACAAACATGGTTTACATTCATGCAACAAGCTGAACCACAAGCCAACCCATTATATCTTTTAACTTAAGGCTAAAGTGGGTCATCTTTTGATGGCCTAGGTCAACAGTTCATAATAACTTTTTAAGGCTTCTTTAGGGCATACAATATTGTTTCCATCTGTTTCCTTCCTCAAAGTGGCACTAATTTTTTCCATCACTTTTCAGCAAGAGGCAAGGAATTTTGGCTGGATCACAGCAGGAAGCTTCCCATCCATTCTAATTTTGGTAGGGTTGGTTTCCTCTGGGACTTTTAGGAAACTGGATTTATTTAATGACCTTGTGATTCCCTTAACAACTGCAGTGATTCACTTAACAACCCTGACAATAAAGATCAGGGGTGGAATTCAAATTTCTTAACAACTGGTTCTATGGGCATGGCCTAATTTGTGGGTATAGCTTGGTAGTCATGTGACTGGGTGGGCCTGGCTTGCTGACTGGGCCTGGCTTGGTGGTCACATGACTGGCTGGGCATGGCTTGTATGGTGGTCACATGACTGGCTGGGTATGGCTTGTATGTAAATATTTATGTAAATATAGATTTTTTTTAATAAAAAAGAGCAACTTTTACCCAAAATCAGGCAAAGCAGGCAGGCAGATTGAGTTGCTCGCAGAATCACAGAGTCACTCAAAGATCTACCTTTCTCCAATCTGCTGCCTGAGTCTGCACTGAAAAATAGAAGCTTCAGTCCTAAGGAAAGTTCAGCTCTGCTCTCAGGCCACTTCTCCCCCCCCTCCCAAATACCACCCCTGACTGGGCCTCAGGGAAGCCTCCTGGGTCAAGGCGAAGCAGTACAACAGTGATTTATATTAGCTAGAAAGCAAGAAATCCAAAAATTTCCTGCTTCTAGCTAATCTAAATCATGTGGTGCAGCTGATAGTCGGAACAGCTGATCGTCAAAAAAAAAAAGGAAAAATAGCAACTTACCAAAAATTAGGTGAAGGCACAACACAGGCAAGTTGGATGGTGTGCATGCAAGATAAGGAGAGATTGGGTGGGGCGGGTGAGGAGGGGCAGGGCTAGCTAGTGGCATGATTTGCTGGTTCTCTGAACTGCGCAGAATTGTAATAACTGATTCCATAGAACCGGTCCAAACCAGTAGAATCCCACCCCTGATAAAGGTCCTACAATTGGGCGCAACTCAATCTCTTTGCTTAGCAATGTAAATTCTGGTTCCAACAGTAGTCATAAGTTGAGGATTGCCTGTAGTAGGGCAGACTTTCACAGTCTTCTCCTATGTTCCAAACTAGAACATAATATCTAGATTGCAATATCAAGGATGAGCAGTAGACAGAAGCAGAATTGAGAAGCAAAATTTTACATCTAGATGCTAATTCTTAGCTCTACTGTAAATCCTTTCTAGTAAAACTAACAAGCAATCATTCCTTCAAGATAATAAATGATCAGATGTAGTCAAAAAGATTCCTTAGCTTTCAGAACTGAAGTAGGAACATTATGGGTGAGGGGCTGAGGGGTTGCATTTCATAAATTTTTCAATAGGAAGGGAGAAAGAAATTTTCCCAAAGGAGTGCAGAAATGTCAAGGTTTTTTTTCCTTCTTCTTTTCATGTTAAAATCTAAACAGCCACGAGATGGCAGCAGAGTCAGAATTTTCCTGGGCCTCTTTGCTACTATCTAGTGGTGGTGCAGAGTTTTGCATCCTTAGCATAGGAGTCTTAGTTTTTATCAAGGGTCTTCAAACTTGGCAAGTTTAAGACTTGTGGGCTTCAATTCCCAGGATTCCTGAGCTAACATGACTGGAGGAGGAATTCTGGGAGTTGTAATCCACAAGTCTTAAAATTGTCAAGTTTGAAGACCCCTGGTTTATATGATGGGATTTGGGGGATGTGTATTTGAAATGGTGAGAACCCCATGCCACCACCAATTTTGTGTAATTCTGGTTGAAAGAGATGATAGAGCAATGTTTTTCAACCTTGGTAACTATAAGATGTGTGAACTTCAACTCCCAAAATTCCTCAGCCAGCCATACTAATGAGGGAATTCTGGGAATAGAAGTCCATACATCTTAAAGTTACCAAGGTTGAGAAATACTGTGATAAGAGACTGCAAATATCAAAAGAAAAAAAACCCCACCAAAATAATGACATGGCTAAATTATTGACCTGTGATATCAGGTTGACTTTCACTAAATTGTTGGGGGCAAGATGCTGACTTTGTAAACCACTTAGAGAGGGCTATAAAGTACAATGAAGTGGTATATAAGTCTAAGTGCTATTGCTATTATGACAATAACAGCAAAACAGAAATTGGAAGGGATCTTGAAGGTCTTCTGGTCCAACCCTCATCTCAAACAGGAGACCCTCTACCATATTTCTCCATCGCACCCCCCCATGGCTGTGAAGAAAGACAAAACGAGAAACATCCAATGACATGCATGAAGAAACTGAAATCTTTAGCATTAATAAGAATTACAGGCAGTCCTTGACTTATGACTGCAATGGAAGCCAAAATTTCTGTTGCTAAGTGAGACATTTGTTCAGTGGGTTTTGCCCCATTTTATGACCCTTTTTGCCACAGTTGTTAAGTGAATCACTGCGGTTCTTAAATTAGTAACCCAGTTGTCAAGTGAATCTGGCTTTCCCATTGACTTTGCTTGTCAGAAGGTGGCAAAAAAATGATCACATGACCTCAGGACAGTGCAACTGTCATAAATACATGCCAGTTGCCAAGCATCTGAATTTTGATCATGTGACCATGGGGATGCTGCAATGGTCAAAAGGTGAAAAATGCTCACAAATCAACTTTTTCCCGTGCTATTGTAACTTTGATAGTCGGAGACTATCACTGCCTGCTACTATTTCAGCTCCTCTCTTATTTATCCAGTCTTTTGCTTCTTATCGTTAAAGGTAAAGGTTCCCCTCACACATACGTGTAAGTCATTTTCGGCTCTAGGGGGTGGTCTTTTTTTGTTGCCCTGCATAGGAGAACGGAGCTGGAAAGCAGGTTAGCGGGCTGCGGAGGGAATCTGTATTTGCTGTAATCTTCACCAAGCCACGCCCACCAAGCCAGACCACACCCACCCCGCCCTCCTATGCAGGGCAACAAAAGAAGACCCAGCCAATCAGCTGGGACTCAGGAGGCGGAGAATAGATGGGGGCAGAACCATTCAGAGGTGATATTTGCCGGTTCTCCGAACTACTCAAAATTTCTGCTACCGGTTCTCCAGAACTGGTCAGAACCTGCTGAGTACCACTTCTGGAACTGGACTTTTTCCTAGAAGATGTTTCACTTCTCATCCAAGAAGCTTCTTCAGAACTGAGAAGCAAAACATCATAAAGGAAAAACAAAGAAAAAGCACAGCTATACCCTAGATGACTGAGAATCTCCATAGACAGCCATCATTATATTCAATACTTGTTTCTTTCTCTCCCACCACATCCAATAACTTTTTCTCTTACTCTGTCTTATAAATAGTAAATGTAAAGGTTCCACCTACATGCTAGTCATTTCCGGCTCTAGGGGGCAGTGTTCATTTCCATTACAAAGCCGAAGAGCCAGCGCTGTCTGAAGACGTCTCCGTGGTCATGTGGCCAGCAGGACTAAACACCGAAGGCACATGAAATACTGTTATCTTCCCACTAAAATGGTCCCTATTTTTCTACTTGCATTTTTACATGCTTTCGAACTGCTAGGTTAGCAGAAGCCAGGACAAGTAACAGGAGCTCACTCCGTTATGTGGTGCTAGGGGTTCGAACCACCAAACTGCCAACCTTTCTGATCGAAAAGCTCAGCATCTTAGCCACTGAGCCACCGCATCCCTTCTTATCGTTAATGTTAGTCTTATTCGTAAATGAATTATTAACAATAAAGCCTCTAATGCTTTCCACTTTCATCGTTAGGAAATTGATCCATTAGTTTAATCATTTAGTGTCGCAGAAGATTTTCCTCTGGACTGAGAGCAGCAGCCCTGAAATGATGCAAGAACCCAGAGAAGTCGGTCTTAATGACTTAGATCAAAAAAAGGGAAAATCCAGCGAGGTGTAGACTGAGGAAGAGACAGTGTGGAGACAGACAGGTGATGTTTACAGAGTCAGAAGAAGAAGAAAAAGCAGATTCTCAGTGAGATGAGGAAGAGGAAAAGAGAGATACTTCTGGAGCCCGTAGCTTGGGAGGACACCAAAATGCAGGATTTTCCCACGATTTTTCTTTGGGAAAAATCTCTAGGTGTGATGTTAATTGTGTGTGTACAATTAGCATGCCTGTGTTTGTAGTCATGTACATAGCAAGCCCTGGGGGGACTCCAGCCACATTGGAAGCATGGAGGAAGGGGTGGGGCAGGAGCAACAGACAGAAGGAGAAAACAAATTCAAAATTCTCTAGTCTTCTGGTTTTTTTTTTTGCACAGACAAACATTTTCCTGTATTTTAGCAGAGACTTTCCATCTCATCTGAAGAGCAACTGGTCACAGGTAAGGAATTTTGGCTGGATCACAGCAGGATGAAGAGCAATTAAGATGGTTAAAGGCCTGGAGACTAAAACAGATGTAGAACAGTTGCAGGAACTGTGTATGGCCAATCTAGAGACAAGAAGGATTAAGAGTGACATGATAGCAGTATTCCACTATTTGAGGGGCTGCCACAAAGAAAGGGGGGCAGGGTTCAACACATTTTTCCAAAGCACCAGAAGGCAGGACTGGAATGGAAACTAATCAAGCAACCTGGAATTAAGAAGAAACTTCCTAACAGTGAGAACGATTAACCAGTGGAAGCACTTGCCCTCAGAAGTTGTATGTGCTTCATCAGTGGAGGTTTTTAAGAAGAGAGTGGACAACCATTTGTCTGGAATAGTATAGGGCATGGGTCTTCAAACTTGGCAGGTTTAAGACTTGTGGACTTCAACTCCCAGAATTCCTGAGCTAACATGAGTGAAGGAGGAATTCTGGGAGTTGAAGTCCACAAGTCTTAAAGCTGTCAAGTTTGAAGACCCCTGGTATGCTTGAGCAGGGGGTGGGACTAGTTGACCTCCAAGGTCCCTTCCAGCTCTATTCTGATTAATAGGGAGAGCAGAAGCTTCACATCCAATCCAATTTCAGTAAAGCTTGTTGCCCCTGGGAGTTCATTTGTATAGCAAGACTACCAGCAACAAAAACAATAAAAGTGAAGTCTATCCAATGTCCAGCCCAGGTCCTTTTTTCCAGCCATTTGTTCCATGTCATTTTCTTGGCAACAATACAGAAATAGATTACTGTTGCCAATTTCTTGGATTTCTTT
This sequence comes from Laticauda laticaudata, assembly GCA_004320025.1. NCBI lineage: Eukaryota > Metazoa > Chordata > Lepidosauria > Squamata > Elapidae > Laticauda > Laticauda laticaudata. Next base: position 11,997 of record BHFT01005490.1, on the reverse strand, counting down.
TAAGATGATGGCCTTTTCATTTCCTGTAGCCCCTCTTTCAAATACTGTAATAATGAAGTCTGACTCTGCTTAGTTTTTTTTTTTTCCCCAAAACAAGCTAAAGTTGTGTTAAGAGCTGTGGTGATGCAGTGGTTAGAATGCTGTATTGCAGGTTAATTCTGTCATGCCCCTGTTAGAATCTGAGGGAGAGAAGGAACAACCAACAGGGAGTGGGAGTGTGGCTCCGGAGGTTGTGGAGGAAACTGGGGAAGGGCACAGGGTGGCTGGGCATTCAGAGGAAGACCTAGGCCCATCCCCACTTCATCCTAGGACACAAAGTGAGGAGCGGATAAGGGAGAGACGTGAATGGCATGGTCTATGGGGGAGGAAAGGGCCCTGATCCCCTTCATGGGCTGCAGCTGTGAGGACAGTTTAAAAGGACAAACTGCGCATGGCCCAGTGCTGGAAACAAAGTGTGAAATAATTCTGGTCTTTCAGTTCTTATCTGAGTTCTGGCGTCCTTCCCAGTGTGTGTATTTTGATATATATGCACGTCTTCAAGCTCTTATCCTGCCTTGTCTCAGTAATTGCTTCAGTGTAGTTTGTGTTGTTTTTCCTATTTATAATTTATATGTAATTTGAAGTTGAACAGAATTTCTTCCTTTTTGCAACTGCTTGTGGGGGAGTTCTTTTCTCCAGTCCATGATAATTGGAGCTTTGAAGCCATATTGAAGGAATTAAAGGGACTTCACCTGTTTTTATGACTTTCTTGCTTTTGTATCCCACCCTGGGTCATCACAAATTCTGCCCACTGCCAGGGGCTTGATCCAGATCAGCTCCAGGTTGACTCAGCCTTCCATCCTTCCAAGGTGGGTAAAACAAGGACACAGATTGTTGGGGGCGATATGTTGACTCTGTAAACCGCTTAGAGAGGACTGTAAAAGCACTGGGAAGCGGTATATAAGTCTAAGTGCTATTGCTGTTGCTAACTACAGGTAGCCTTTGACTTACAACTGCAACTGAGCCCAATATTGGTTGCTAAGTGAGACAGCTGTTAAGTGAATTTTGTTCCATTTCACAGCCTTCCTTGCCACAGTTGTTAAATGAATCACTGCAGCTGTTAAGTTAGTCACCCGGTTGTTAAGTGAATCTGGCTTACCCATTGATTGTGCTTGTCAGAAGGTTGCAAAAGGAGAACACAATCATCCCTGAAACACTGCAACTGTCATAAATGTGAGCTAGCTGCCAACTGTTCAAATTTTGAACATGTACTGAAGGGAATACTGCAATGGTTGTAAGTGTGAAAAATGGTGATAAGTCCCTTTTTCTTTTAGTGGCACTGTAACTTCAAATGGCCACTAAACAAAAGATTGTAAGGTCAAGGACTATCTATACAGCCACACCACTGGTGTACTGTCAAGATAATTCCTTAAGATGATGATGATGATGATGATGATAATGATTCAGTTGAACTAAATAATTCAGTTGGAGTACAGCATGTCAACATTCCTTGCTAGTCCAGTTATGACATGCCATATTCAAAATAAATAATAAATAAACATTCCTCAGCCTGCTTCATCAGCATAGGACATGGAGCAGCTTCTTCCAGCCAGGATGGTCTCCAGATTACAGATTAACAGAATTGGAAGGGGTCTTGTAGGACATCTAGTCCAACCTCCCCCATTCAAGAGACCCTGCACCATCTCTGACGAACGGCAGTCCAATCTCTTCTTGAAAGCCTCCAGTGATGAAACCCTCACAACCGTCACAGAATCTTCACAGATAATCAGAATTGGAAGGGACCTTGTAGGTCATCTAGTCCAACCCCCCCATCTAAGCGGGAGACCCTACACCATTTCTGACAAATAGCAGTCCAATCTCTTCTTCAAAGTCTCAAGTGGTGGCACTCCCACAACTTCCAAGGGAAAGCTGTTCCACTGGTTGATTGTTTTCACTCTCAGAAAATTTCTCCTTATTTCTAGGTTGAATCTGTCCTTGATCAGTTTCCATACATAATTCCTTGTTTGGCCTTCAGGTGCCTTGGAAAACAGCTTGTTCTCCGTGGCAGCCCCTCAAATATTGGAAGACTGCTATCCTGTCTTCCCTGGTCCTTCTCTTCACTAGACTAGCCAAGCCCAGTTCCTGCAATTGTTCATTATATGTTTTAGTCTCTAGTTGAAGATGAAGAAGTCTCCAGTGGAAGATCCCATCAGTTGAAAATGTGAAGTCTTCAACTGGTAGGATCACTTGCACATGGACTTTGGAGAACTTCTACAGTAAAAGTGTATAAAACACCAACTTAGAGGGAATTTTACACTTCTATGTTTGCTAGGGAAATTTATATTTTTCTGCTCCTAGGGAAAAACACATGATAACTGAAAATCTACAGTGAGGGATAAATAAAGCTTTCTAACACCAGCAGCATTTTCAACTGCAAAGCTGCCAGATGGTTTAGTCAACAGGCAAGGCAGAGGATCTTGAGAACAATATTATTTGCTATCCTAGGGAGATCCCTTGCTTGAGAATTGAACTTTGTTTGCACGTTGGGTTTTTCTCAGGTCCAAGCTGAAGCTTTCCTATAATATAGTTTTCCCATCAGTCCCCATGCTGACTGACTTCACCACTCCCAGCTTCTTTGGCTAAGAAGGGAAGTGTCCCAGTTGGAATTCGGCTCCTTCAAGCTCTTCATCTAATGTATAGTTTGGCTCTTGGAACGGAGCTCCGTAGGAGCTGGGAGTGACTCGCTCATCACAAAAAATAACAATGCATCTTTAGATCTTTGCCTATGTTGTGTGTTCCTGTGTTCACCAGTTGGAACAGGTCACACCCACTCCAATAGCTGGCATTTGCTCTTTTTCATTTTGGTTTTCATCACAATAAACATTTCACCTTTTAACCTGACTTTGCAAAAGCTTCTTTTTTTTACTTCCAGAAACTTTCTCCTTACTCTTCCTTCTGCATACTTCATGAAACATCCAGAAGGGTACTGAAGCTTTACCTGGGATGATGGTGGTGGTGATGGATTTTTTTTTCTTTTCTTTTCTTTTCTTCTCTTCTCTTCTCTTTTCTGTTCTCCCTTCCCCTCTTCTCAACTTTCCCTTCCCTTCTCCCCCCCTCCCCTCTCCCCTTCCTCTTTTTCTCTCCTCTCCTCTTTTCTTTTCTTCCTTTCCTTTCCTTTCCTTTCCTTTCCTTTCCTTTCCTTTCCTTTCCTTTCCTTTCCTTTCCCTTCCCCTCCCCTCTCGTCTCCTCTCCTCTCCCCTTCCCTCTTCTCTTCTCTTCTCTTCTCTTCTCTTCTCTTCTCTTCTCTTCTCTTCTCTTCTCTCCTTTTCTTTTTTCCTTCCTTTCTTTCCTTTCTTTTTTATTATAAAGGTAGCCTCGAAGTCTCACTCAAAGGCACACCAGCAACACAATGATGACATCAATTTGGGCAGGGCTAAACTTTTTTCCTGTTTTGAGAGGTTTGCGGGGGAGTTGCACAAAGCAACTCATGATGTTTGGAGATTAATTTGTAAAAACAGTAAGAAAGAAAACAAAAAGCCCCAAGTTGATATTTTGCTATTGCATTTTGGCTTGCTAGTCCCTGCAGGCTAGAAAACATGGAATAGAAAGGTGGTTTTGACATGTGGGCTTTGCTTTGCCTTCGGTCCGATCTAAGTATAGTATATAAAATCATACCTTGCAATGTCCTACCTATTAATGAATACTTCAGCTTCAACCATAACAATTCAAGAGCAAACAATAGATACAAACTCAAGGTTAATCGCACCAAACTTGATTGCAAGAAATACGACTTCAACAACAGAGTGGTCAATGTCTGGAATACTCTACCTGACTCTGTGGTTTCTTCCCCCAAACCCAAAAACTTTAATCTTAGACTGTCTACTTTTGACCTCACCCCTTTCCTAAGAGGTCTGTAGGGGGTGTGCATAAGCGCACCAATGTGCCTACCTTCCCCATCCTATTGTTTCTTTTATTTTTTTTTATTTTTCTTATATGTATCCATGTGTTCATAACTATGTTTTTACTTATACCTATTATCTTGTAAGCAATTGACAAAAATAAATAAGTAATAAATAAATAAATAAAAACTAAGTTACCTCTACCTGCTATTTGCAGTTGTGATATCACAATGCACTACATAGCATAAAATAGTACTTCGTTCTACTTACAGAGTTCTCCTATCTCCAAATCTTTGAGGGAGATAGACCAGATCAAGAAACCGACTCCCCAAGAAAATTGGGTATAATGTTTGATTTTAAAGATTAAGTCTGATGGATGGAGGACATGAAGATATAAAGGAGGACTTGCTGGAAGTCTAGTAATCCTATCTCCATGGCTGTTTACATATCAGAGCTCCTTCCTGTAGAGTTATTGGTAACGTGTGCCTTGACTAATCTAGAGCCTTTGTGGCACAAATGCAGTGTTGCAGGGTAATTCTGCTCACTGCCAGGAGTTCGATCCTGACATAGCTCAAGGTTGACTCAGCCTTCTGTCCTTCTCAGTTCAGTAAAATGAGGACCCAGATTGTTGGGGGGGGGAGGGCGCATTTATTATTGCTATTGATACTAGGAGTAGCAAAAGGACAGACTTTGCAGTAGGAAACTACTCCGATCATTACTATGATTCAGATAGTTTCCCTTCCAGATTGGCAACTGCTTCTAGACATTTTTGGAAAAAGAAAAAAAAAAAGTTAAGAATGTAGATTGGGGAATGACGGTTTCAAGAATCTGTCTCATCAGTTTATAAGTTTAAATTTTCCTTCCCCAGCCTGGAACCCTCAAACTATTTACAAATAAGACTTCTTAGAGCAGTGTTTCTCAGCAACTTTAAGATGTATGGACTTTAACTCCCAGAATTCCCCAGCCAGCATGTTTCTATTTTTCAGTCATGTAATAAAATGGCTACCGATGGAGCCGTGTGATTGTAACAAATAAACCTTATCACCACAGGGCATTTTGAAGGCCAGAGCTTTTGAGGCAGAGTGCTTATTGTAACACATTTGGAAACCTATTTGTCTACTCTCCGTTGTATTTTTAGACAATTTCATTACGTTTTGTATTTAAAAACAGCCTGAGTTAGGAGCTGTGCTGGAGTATACAATTTCTTATTGAAGCAACTATCTATTCCTTCTTGTGCCCTGGAATGCTGTGAAGATATAAAAAATACGACTGGCTTTAACTTTTTGAAGTACAGAGGGAAAGAGTTTTAATGAAATCGATCAAATCAAGCAATTAAGCTGCAAGTCTTTGTAGAATAAAAGGAGTAGACAGAAGGGGAATATATAAGAAAGCATCAAATAAGGGAGCTAGGAAACGTGTTTTTATATTCTTCCGATTGCCCCAAAGCCAGCTTATGGCAAAGCCAGCAGACTCTAGAAAAGGATGCATAATTGGAACTGGGCTAATTAATAATACTAATTAACAATGCTCCCCTGGGCATCCACAAGTGGGGGTGCAAATGACATCACACATAGCTCAACGTCATCATGCAAATGAAATAAGTGTGCAATCTTGTGCCTTTTGTATCATGATATCACTATACATCTTATTGGAAGAAATATCTATCTGGTTCAGTTCCAAGTGGGGAGAAAGACACTGAAAACATGGAGGCTGATTGGAAAGATGGTTTATTCATGGACAGAATCACATCAGAGGTGGTATTCAGCCGGTTCTGACCAGTTCAGGTGAACTGGTGGTGGAAATTTTGAATAATTCGGAGAACCGGCGAATGCAAACTCTGATTGGCCCCACCCCCATCTAGTCTCTGCCTCCTGAGTCCCAGCTGATTGGCTGGGTCCTCATTGTTGCCCGGCACAGGAGAATGGAGCTGGAAAGCAGGTTAGTGGGGTAGGGAGGGAATGGGGATTTTGCAATATCTTTCCCCTGCCATGCCTACCAAGCCACACCCACAGAACTAGTAGTAAAAAATTTTAAATCTTACCACTGGATCGCATGGATTTGAAGTCCTGAGCAGCTGACTACATGGATCTGAGAGTGAGGGATTTTTATACCTTTCCATGATCTTTCTTGCCTCTGTTGTTAAGGGAATCACTGCCGTTGTTATGTTAGTAATGTGATCGTAAAGTGAATCTGGCTTCCCCATTGCTGGTCAGAAGGTCACAAAAGAGGATCATATGACCTTGCGACACAGCAACGGTTATAAACGTGAACCAAGCAACTGAATTTGGATCACATGATCATGGAATGCCGTGATAACTTTGAATGGTCACAATCGGACTGTTGTAAGTTGATGACTACCTATGGTCCCTTTTACCACTGATTATTTCTTACAAATCCTCTTCTCTTTTATTCACATTTAGCCTACAGCATGGAAATGCATATTTACTGAGTAGAGAGGTTACTTTGCTCACCCCCTTATCCCTCCCTCCCCCCTCTCTGTCCCTCCCTCCCTTTCTCTCTCTCTCCCTCCTTCTCTCCCTTTCTCTCTTCTTCTCTCCCTCCCTCCCTTTCCTTCTCTCCCACTTTTCCTCTTTCCCTCCCCTCCCTCTCCTTCTCTCTCCCCTTCCTCTCCCTCCCTCCCTCTCCCTCCATCTCTCCTTCCCTCCCTCCCTCTCTCTCCCTTTCTCTCTTCCTTCCTCCCTCTCTCCCTCTCCCTCCACTCTCTCTCCCTCCCTCTCCTTCTCTCCCTCTCTCTCCCTCTCTCCCTCTTCCTCCCTCCCTCTTCCTCCCTCTCTCCTTCCCTCCCTCTCTCCCTCCCTCTTTGTCTCTCTCCCTCTCTTCTCTCTCTCTCTCTCCCTCTTTCTCTTTCCCTTTCTCCCTTCCTCATCTTTCCCCCTCCCTCTCTCTCCTATTTACTTTTCCCTTATTTTGAACCACAGACTTGGTTCCATGCCACCAGTGCCATCAGAGGTGTTCTGTTTTGCCAAAGTCTTCTAATCAGCTGGTTCTCCTCCCAGCAGCCTCTGAGTTGACATGCCAATTTTCTTACCATGCCCTCTCCTGCAGCTTATACCCCCTCCCAAAGGCTATTCTGACAGCACCATCTACACTTGGAGTGGCAAAACAACAACAGTAACAATGCAAGAGCCTCTTCTCCTTTGCTGTTTTGAAACTACAGAAAGGAATCCAAATAATTGTGAATCAGTGGAGAAAAAAAAATCACCTCTTCTTCCAAAGTTAAAGCAAAGAAACAGATGCATATAAGATATTATTTGTGTTTTGATTATACCGCCGAAGACTCAAGGGATCATTTTATCATCTACTTATAGGCCTGTATAAAACGTGTGCCATAACTATGCGTGTCGACGTAGCTGGAGAGAGTTCAGAAGATCCCAAGGAAGGAAGCTTCTGAACATGCAGCCAAAGACTTGAAGAGTCAGCTGTAAATGATCGCCATGAATTCTCTGTTGTAAAATAAACCTTTGCTTCTTTGTTTGGTTGTTTATTTCTTTTTTGTTTTTTCTTTTCCTGCTGCAGCATGTTTTATAGTGCAATAAAAAAGAAGGAAGTCAATAGCTATCTCTAATATAACCATAACTGAAAGGATACTTTACTGATTCAATATTGCTTGAAGGGCAGTGCAATGCAGAGATTTGACCTTAACCAAAGCATTGGTCACCAAGTTGGAAGTGAAGGGCTGAAACAATTTTGCAAATGAAGGCCACTTCAAATTGCTGTGAAGAACTGAAGAGAGTTAAGGATAGCTAGCTGGGGACTTGCAAGGGCTGTTATGCTAAGTGGATCCACATCTGTTAGGAGCTGTGTTTATTTGCAGCCAGGTCATTTCTCTGAAATTTTAGATCCCAACACACTCAGCAGATATCTGAGATCAGATGCTATCCAGCCTTAAAAGGCAGCATTATCTACTTCTAAACCAATCGATGGCTGTTTATACAATCAGGTTAGTAAGTCTATTCCAATCAGTCTGAAGGCAAATATTTCCTGGTCCAACTTACTGATTCTGAGAATTAAAGCCAGACCTTGGCAATATAAAGTCCACATTTCATCAGTGGTGGTATTCAATTTTTTTAAACTACCAGTTCTGTGGGCATGGCTTCGTGGCCGTGGCATGGCTTGGTGGGCATGGCTTAGTGGGCGTGGCAGGGGGAGGATACTGTAAAATCTCCATTCCCTCCCCACCCTACTAACCTGCTTTCCAGCTCCGTTCTCCTGTGCAGAGCAATAAAAGAAGACTCAGCTGATCAGCTGAGACTTGGGAAGCAGAGAAATAGATGGGGACAGTCAGAGGTGGTATTTGCCAGTTCTCCAAACTACTCAAAATTTCCACTACTGGTTCTCCAAAACTGGTCAGAACCTACTGAATACCACTTCTGCATTCAATATTCTCTACCTTCGGATCAAATATCAAAAGGGAATGTTGTGAAAGTCAGGTCAAAAAATGAATATGTGCTTGCATGTGTTTAACATTATTTATAGGCCATCCCAATCTGGATGATTCCAGGTGGACTAGATAGGCAAACCAAAGCAACAATGAATATCTCAAAATCTTTAACTCAATAACCAAAACAATAGCCAATTGAGCCAATACACTGCAAGTCCAGGAGAAGGGTAGCATTATTATTTGTAAATATATATATAGTGATGCAAATAGTTGTTTTAGCTTGGCCAGGTTTTGGTATATAGGGGAGGAACAATAAATGAAATTGCTTAGAAGAAACTTGATATGTTTCTTGGTTTCTTGGTGTTTGGAACTTAACAGCAGTTACAATTATAAATTGGAGTGTCAACATAGTGATATCTCACTCCAGACTGATAGATGACCTCTCCTAGTGCTACTTATTATAGGGACATGGTGGCTCAGTGGCTAAGATGCTGAGCTTGTTGATCAGAAAGGTTGGCATTTCAGCGGTTTGAATCCCTAGCGCCATGTAACAGAGTGAACTTCTGTTACTTGGCCCAGCTTCTGCCAACTTAGCAGTTCAAAAGCATGTAAAAAAAAATGCAAGTAGAAAAATAGGGACCATCTTTGGTGGGAAGGTAACAGTGTTCTGTGTGCTTTAGGCATTTAGTCAAACCGGCCACATGACCATGGAGACGTCTTCAGACAGTGCTGGCTGTTCAGCTTTATAACGGAGATAAGCACCACCCCCTAGAGCCAGAAACAACTAGCACATATGTGGGAGGGGAACCTTTACCTTTTACTAGTGTTACTTATAGCTGTTAAACAATGAGGAAAGGGCTCAAATCCTATTCTCCTATGACCATTGACTGGAAATGCTTACTTAGGTAGAAGCACAACCTCTGTAAATAACTGTTTCTGATCTCCAACCTTTGGTCCAGAAGTATACCTTTATCAATGATATCAAAAGCTGCTGAGAGATCCAAAATAACTACAAAATTTAGATCCTACAAAATAACCAATGCTTCTTTCTCTAGGGCCTGATTCCTTACTAAAAATGGTACAGATAATCTATTTCTCTAGAATTCTTTACAATTAGCATAGAGCTTGTGTCAGAAGCATTGAGGCACTTCTGGGTCAAAAGAATTAGCCAATGACATTACCGTTTCCTGGGGATGCCCAGCTTTCATGTCCCCAGCAAGAGCTGGACTGAAGGGCAGGAGCTCAACCCCACCTCATGGCAGCACTCAGGTCTCAAACATTGGCTTGCTGCTTATCAACCCAACATCCTAACCACATGAGCCACCGTTCTGTTCTCTATAGTTGAATTTCCATCTCCTCAGGAACCTTCTCTGAAACAGAAAACAGATTAGAAGCCATAAGACTATGAGTTCTAGTCTCACCTTAGGTATGAAAGCCAATTCGGTGACTTTGGGCCAGTCATACTCTCTCTCAACTTAATTCACCTCACAGGGTTGTTTGTTGTAGTAGGGGAAATTGTAAGAGGAGGAAGTATTGTATGTGTTTGCCACATTGAATTATTTATAAAAATAATAAAGGTAGGAACATAAATAAATAAACCAGGGTGGATTGAAAGATTGTTTATTTCCTCTTTTCCTGGAATAACCTATATAATCTACTCACAGCCATTGTCTATACTTTCTTTGCTTTAGAGAGTAAGCAAGATAATGTTAATGGAGATATGGAGAAACTATTGTTTAGGCCAGGACTACCAGATAATATTTAGGAGCACTTCAGGCAGACTCTTTCCTATTTCACTGAAGTATAAGAAGGGGTGGTGGTGCAGCAGAATTAGATCACAAGCGTCAGTCATTGTAGCCTATGTCAATAAAGATAGCGTTAGCCTTTCTGGGAAGTTGATTTTATCTCTTTATAAATAATTGCAAACTGCTAGGGAAAATTTTGGGGAGTGTGCATTGAAATGCCTTTGGCTACATTTGCTGTACACAAAAGATCACATTAAACAAATTAATGACAAATCAGATTAAACATAAGGAAAATACCATCAAGGGGCGTTCTCACCTAAGTTCCAAGCAAACAGCCATCCATTTGTCCCATAGAATGCCAACAAGGAATAGACCAATAGATCCATCTCAATATTCCAGCTGACTGGGATTAATCAAATTCAGTGAACCACTATGTCTTCAGATCCAAGTGAAATGGCTCTTTGTTTGCTTTATTGCATAGGTATCCAGCCTTTTGGCCTATCTGGGCTACATTGAGTGAAGAGGAATTGTCTTGGGTTACATATAAAATACCATTCAGAGTATATAAATACACTGTATGGATAAATAGACAAAGAGTACAGACTAGTGGCTCAGTGGTTAGAATGCAGTATTGCAGTCTAATTCTGCCAACTGACAGGAGTTGGATCCTCACCAGCTAAAGGTTAATTACGCCTTCCATCCTTCTGAGGTCAGTAAAATGAGGACCCAGATTGTTGAGGACAATATGCTGCCTATGGAAACTGCTTAGAGAGGGCTGTAAAAGCACTGTGAAGTGGCATCAGAGGTGGTATTCAGCAGGTTCTGACCAGTTCTGGAGAAGTAGTAGTGAAAATTTTGAGTAGTTCGGAGAACCCGCTAGTGAAATTTTGAGTAGTTCAAAATACCACCTCCATCCATACTGACCCTGCCTCCATCTATTCTCTGCCTCATGAGTCCCAGCTGATTGGCTGGGTCTTCTTTTGTTGCCCACACAGAATGGAGCTGGAAAGCAGGTTAGTGGGATGGGGAAAAAATGGAGATCTTTTTTACAGTATCCTCCCCTGCCACGCCTAACAAGCCACATCCACCAAGCCACATAACGCCCACCAAGCTACGCCCACAGAACCGGAACTTAAAATTTTTGAATCCCATCACTGAGCGGCATATAAAGCCCCTGTCCCACTGCACTAACGGATGCAAAGAGGATGTAAAACATTAAAAAAAGGTTGCCATCCATTGGAAAACGCTATGCATCCGTTGTGTACTCACTGCATATGTATTTCATACTCTCGATTCCTCGAGCATCCATCCACTGAGATTTCATCAATGCAAGAAGTTTTGAGCTTTGAGTTTTGAGCACAAAACTTTCTGAACGGATGAACTTTCCGCCACATACGATGTACATCCGCGACATATACGGGCAACAAATGTTCTATGTCTGTTATCATCCGTTAAACGTCCACTGTATCCTCTCTACATCCTCTGGCCATCCTCGCAGCTCACATCCACTGCAGCTGAAAATGGAAAGAGGGAGGAAACAAAAGGTGCATGGAACGTCTACACAGGGTTAGTAGCACGGAAATAGAAAGGATGTAAGCGTATGCACCTCATAGAAAAGTATTCAAAACGGACAAAACATTTGTACCTAGAATGTATCTCGGATATTTAGGATGTCTGCAATATGTCTTGAGTATGTAGAAGGACACCTAGCGGACTACCGATATTTCCTATAAAAAGGTGGATAAAATCATCTGGATCTCAGTATGAGTCCAGCAGCCGTGTTGCACAAACCTCTTCACCCTTCGTCTTGGTCTTCCACATCATCAATTGTTCTCCACCATGGATCATGACACAGTCCATATGGTAGCTGTGACCATTCATCACCAGAACCAAAGCCTGTTCAGACTGTTTCACCTTTTATACAAAAGGAGAAGAAGGAGACGTCCAAGAGCTGTGTGGGTCCGAGGATGGA
>BHFT01005488.1:0-11408 GCA_004320025.1 Laticauda laticaudata | reverse complement strand
AAAATTTGCTCGTCTGCTGTGTCCTTTTTACATACGTTTTGCATCCGTCGGCTGATGTGACCTTGCCTTTAGCTTGGTGATGAAACGTTCAGAAACCAACCCACAAGCTTGGAGAATGAACCTTCACCCTCAAAATACAGACACTCAAATAAAATTGCAACATTTGTTGGTTAACTTTTCTGCGTAAAATTGGCAGAAAAATGTTACATAAATTGCATCAAGAGACATCAAGGATGCACTTTAAAGATAGGATCTTTGTGTCTATGCAGGTTTTCACATGCAACTTCAAAGAATCACTACTGCTGAGGTCGCACCACCATTATTATTATTAAATAACAGCATGTAAATAAGAATTATATCTTGATGGCTAAATTAAAGGAGGATCACCCCTCCCATTCATAGGAAAGGAGAATTTCATGTTTCACCTTGTACTTCTGTTCTGAAAGATTTTTAGGAATACATAAAATTTCCTAAATGGTCTGAGAAATATAATTAGGCATACAGTATGTTATACTATCCTGAATAAATAAGTTTTTCCCATCTCTAGACCCTAAAGTGTCTAGTGATTTTAAAAATGAATGCTCGGGTTTTAAGGATTCATTATTTGAGCAAGCACAGAGCATGTGAAAAAAAATGCATATAGATTATTTTCTGTGAGATTTTTTAACATGTAAGCTATCATTTGCATTGTAACAAATAGTCCCAAATAGTTGCTTATAAAATGTTACCCTTTCCTATTCTCATCTTGGTGTTTTCCAGAAATGTTAAGAGTATTTAGATACTGAACATGATGATGGCGAAATCTAGGAGTGGTGATCTCAATGCCTCTGTAGAGTATCAGATTGAAAAAGATAGAATTAATCTAAACTTAATTTCAGAATGATGTTAAAATCAGCATATGCACGGAGGCATTCATTCACAGCTTCTGTGCATTGCTATGTATTTACATAAAACATACTGAAGTTGTAAAACTATGTCTGATTCACAGGTCAAAGCAATAACAAGCAGAATGTTTACATAACGGTTTTCTTTGGTCTGAATATTGCTGATTCCTGCCTATCCAGCTTCAGCCCTTATACAATATTTCTACATTCCCCTTTTTGTTTTGTTTCTCTCCATTGCAGTTATACTTCTGAGCTTTTCTATGAGGGCAAATTGATGGCCAGTGGAAAACAGCCTGCACACAAAGATTTTTATCCTCTGACATTCTTCACAGCACGAGGAGAAGATGTGCAAGAAAAGAACAGCACTGCTTTTTACAACAATGCAGAGGTAGTTGAGTTGAATGTTATGTTTTCATGGGTATTTATATGTATGGCACTTAGGTTTCTTCAGGTATTTTCCCACGTCTTAATATTTGTGCTTTTATTATCGCGAAGTTTCAACAGAATCTCATCTGCCATCCTCAGGCTTGTGTATTGGGTTCTTTTTAATCTTTTTAATCACACAAGATTAAAAAGAACCCAATACACAAGCCTGAGGATGGCAGATGAGATTCTGCCAAAAATATATTCGTAGATTTTCACGGGTGTAGGTATGCAGGTTTTGGCATGTTCGGGTCTTTTCCCGTGTAAGATTGAGAGTATCTTGATGATGTTTCAACAAGGTCCCACTCGCCATCTTCAAGCTGGTCTTTCGGCTTTGTGCTTGTGCAAGCAAAGAATGATCGGAGCTGCCATCTCTATAAATACTGGTGGGGAGGTGTGGTGTGCTGGCTCTGTTGTAAAAGGGGTTGGTTGGCTGTGTTGTTATTTCTTGATTGGTTGATGGAGTCAATGTTTGAAGATTGGTTGGCTTTTTCGTAAGAACCTGTGTGGCTGAGATACTGGCTATGTATCTATCAGCCTTCTGTGTTGTAATGACCTGGGCTATGTGATGACCTTCTGAGTTCTATTGTGACATCCTGGGTCTTTTGCTGTAATCTCTTGGGTTGTTGGCTGCGTTGCAACATCCTGAGATTTTGTGGTGTAACCTCCTGAGTTCTGTGATGTAATATTCTGAGTGGATGGCTATGATATAACGTTCCAAGTTTTGGTTTGGTTCCAAGTATATATACACATACACACACACACACACACACAAACACACACACTAATTTGGGCATCAAGAGCACTTGGTTTAAACAAGAACCTTTTAGGAATAGCCTTACGATCCTGATTATGAGCTTGCCATTTCCAATTGCTGTCTCCAACTGAGTATTTGGCTGTCCCATGCTAATGTAGAAATCAATGGCACATTCCTATGATTGTCCAATTTAAAGTATATAGGTAAAGAAGCCATACCTGCTTTTAGATATTAACTTCTCATTTTTTTAAAGCCAAGCTCATAAATTATCCATGTCTTAAATGCAATTACCATGTTTGGTTCTACACAGAATTTTGGTCTTAATTGATTCCTCAAAGTATTTTGTGATAAAATACCTCTGCAAGTCTGAAGATTATATTAACAATTGCTGTTTGCTGTTCAGAGTTTATGGCAAAACTGAACAAAGAAGTCTTTTTTTTAATGATTCCATTGTGCAACTAGAACAGGGTTGGCCTTCTTTGTTTTTAAAGATTGTGCATTATAAAGTAAGGAAGATTATGTTACCTTGAAAGTAATATGTTAGAGTCAGAGATGATGTAATTTAACCAAGCAGTAGGTAACAATCCCCATTTATTTTTTTCTCCATATAAAAGTCAAATACCTTGCAAACAGTATGAATACTTTATTTGAGAATGCTTTTGACATTAATCCAAAAATTGTATGAAATTAGTTCAGGGACCACAGGTTGCTAGTCTGTGAGTTAGAACGGTTTTATCAAAACATGAAAAGGTTATCTCTAGAATGCCACACCCATTAATTATTTCTTTCTCCATCTTTCATTTAAGCTCAAACGGCCTCTTTTTAAATACTTCTTAATTTCACAATTTGAAATATGGGGAGTGTTAGGCTGTTTAAAGTCAAAATGAACAGGGGATTAATTCTCTCCCAAATGAATTCTGGTCTTGGGAACAGCTTGCCTAATGCAATGTTTCTCAACCTTAATATTTGTATCAGTTTTCCTATTTACAGTCTTTTAACTGCTTTGCAAGCTGCCTCATGAGCTCTCTTACCACAAATATGCCTGAGAGCAATTCAGGAATAACAGAAGGAGAGAAGAGATAAAAAAGATTATTTCTTTCTTGTAAGATCATTTTAGCAGCTATATTAACCCTCCCAATATGGGAATTCTCCAGATACGTAGACAAAGTTCAGGAATTCAGCAATGGTTCTTCTCACAGAAGTCTACATATTTGGAAAGTGTCCAAGTGGTGAATCTGAGGAATAGCAAGGAAAAGGGAACCTGTTTGGTGTTTAAATTTTCAATATAATTACAATGCTAGTAGCTCAAAGTATGCTTTTATGAAATTATTTGAGAATTTAATTTTTAGCGTTCTGTCTTCCAGAAAAAGACAGGTGTTTCCTTCCTGCAGCTATTGCAATATTGGCAAAATTAAAACCTTTTTTCCATTACTATTATTACGAAAGAGAGAATGAAAAAATAATGATTAGATCTAAATTATCTTAGTAAATATTTAGGTTCTGGACATTCCATATGTAGTTCCTTTATTTGTAGATAGAACTGATTCACCAAGGTTCTTATATGGCTTTAAAAGATATATCCATCCATAATAAGACAGTGTGAAAGGACATTTATATACAGTACTTTGGCTTCTTTATTATTATTTCTTGTTATATTCTTAGAATATTTGTACCAATGTAATATTAGCTTGTCCATAGGAGTAAACAAGTCTCATTTCCAGTTAATTTAGTGAGTTTGTATTCTCAGAATAAATCCTGGGGAAGCGTTTAGTGAGCTGCTATAATGTCAGTACCAGTACATCTTCTCTCGTTCTTCATTAAAATTACTCCTTTTATGGACTTCTGGTTTGCAAGGCTCGGCGGTGGCAGGAATCCGCAATAGTGCGCAGTTTCTGCTGTGCTTGCCGCTGGAGTGCCCTGAGCCAACCGGCTTCGGGGCTATAGCTACCCCATAGAGGTAGCTGAGGACAGGGGAGACCTAGCAGGGGTCGGGGGGAGTCGCACCCCCCTCCTCATCTGGCTTAACTCCCTTTTCCGAAAGCGGCAGAGCAGCGGTCAGAAATGGCCGCCACAAAGAAGCTTTCATCCGGAAAAGAATGTGCAGGAGGAAGCTGAGTAAGTGATGAGAAGCTGACTGGTCGGATGAGAAGCAACATCCAAGATATCCTGGAATTAAATTTTGGAAAAAAATACATCGTTCCCTAAGAAGATCTTGGAGAGCAGCGAATGAAAGTGAAAGGGAAAGTTTGTTTTATTTTCTCACTCTCCTGTCTTACTGTGACAGCAGATGAATGAGAAATTGGAAAAACTCGCTTTGGCATCAGCAGGTAATCAAACTGGAAAATTAAAGCCAAGGGGACAATAAAGATTTCTGAACACTGGAAAAAAAATTTTTATGCTGCAAGTGGAAGAGAGAGGATAAGAATCAAGATTAGGATTTGGCTGGAGGAGATTGCTTGGATTAAAAGACTAGAACAAAATCACAACAAGACTTCTAAAAGGTATATTTTAATTGGAACTTGTACTGAATTGCAACCCCAGGAAGAGAAAGTGAAAAAAAGAAGAAAGTGTGGAATGAAATAGACTGTGTGTATGGATTGCTTGTGACTTTGGACTTTTGGAAATTGCTTATTGAATGATTAAAATCATTGGGTTGTTTTAATTTTTTTTTTACAATGGCATTACTTGTGGATGAACTGAAAATGGAATTTAATAAAATATAAAGAAGAGAACATAAAGGAAGGGATCTTTGTGGCTCCATTTTTTCAGTTTTTTAGAAATGTGATTTCTACGTATGGAAACGGACAAGAACAAGAAGACTTGGATGATGAAGAAGCCACTTTAATGAACAAGCAACTTTATCTGGGGAAGAAGGGAAGGGGGGGAAAGAGAATGGAGGAATTTAAGACTTAAAAAAAGCAACCAAGAAAAGGAAAAAAATAAGGGTGAAAAGTAATAATGTTAGAAAGCAAAGAAAAGAGAATACAGAAGAGGGAAATGAAGATGAAGAGACAAGGGGTAAAAAGGTAGAGTGGAGAAGCAAGGGAGGAAGGAAGGGAAGAGAAGCTACAAGGTTTGAAACAAGATGTAAAGAAACAGGATTTATTTAGAGATTAATGGGTAAAAATAAACTGAAAAAGAGATTCTGCAAAGGTGCATAAGCCGTATGTTGTATTTGTATTTGAATAATGTTAGAAAATTGGAACAACATATGATTATAAAATGGGATAAATATTAATGTAATTAAGTGATTTTTTTTTTGAAAAAATAAATGAAAATGAAATATGAGAGGTTTGAACTAAAAAGGAATGGGAAATTTGTCATTACATAAATTTTAAAATATAAGTGAAATGGGGGGGAAGTAACTAAGCAAAATCTATAAGTGTTCCCATAGAAGCATAACTTACTTGGAAAAGAATGTGGTAAAATGTTTTAAGACTTAAATGAATAAATTTTAACAATATAATTTCAAATTGCTATGGATTGTTGTTTTAATTATATTATATATTTAAAAAAAATTCCTTATTTAAAAATTTGAGTGTAGCTTAGAAATGTACTATGCAGAATCCAAATGAAAATTATGCATTATTTTAAATGTTAAACTTAGGGGAAAGATATAAAGGCGTCATACTCCAATCAGTTGATTACAGAAGAAATTTTGTGTTAATGAGAAAAGATAATAGACAGCTGAAAACGGACAGACAAAGGATATAAGTAATAATAATTTAAATTGAGATGAAATAAATAAATATAAAATTAAAAGAGTGAAAAGAGGGAGAAGCTATACAAAAATGTAAATATGATAAAGAAGATATGGAATGCTAATATAAAAGTAACCATGAACTTGAATTTATGTCTGTACAAAAAATGTAACCCGGGATCAGACTGCTTTCCAAAAAGATGTTTTATGTTTGTGTTTTGTTTGTATATGTTTTGTTTTTTAAAAATTAATAAAATTCTTTCAAAAAAAAAATTACTCCTTTTATGAGTCTGAAAAAGAGACAACAAACCCCGATCCACATGATCTTGGATTCCTAGCCCTCGAGGTGCTCTGAGAGAAATGGTTATAATGGGTTTCTCCATAAAAGGAGAGAAACAAAATAGTTGATTTTCTGTTCTCCTTTGTTTAACTCCTGATTATGTGCTGTGAACTGGACTATGAAGTCGGGAAAAGTCCTGAGAGAAAAGAGGGGTGAAGCACTTATGTAGTGGTGTCAAGAAAACTGCATGATGAAGTCACCAGGAATTATATTTGAAGATGTCTGTATCTTTTATGTGCTTTCAATTCCTTCTTGTGCCTCTTCTTGTTCATTATGACACACTAGTCACAACAGATGATTATAGAAAATTTGTGGTTAAATAGCTGTGCTCTGAATATTTTCTTCATTCAGAGCGGAGCTGTTTAACTTGTGATAAAACAATCCAGTGATAAAATGATTTGCTCTGATTTAATGATCCTGATTTTTTTTCGGGGGGGGGGGCGGTTACACAAAAATTGGAATCAAAGTTTTATGTATTTTGAAGTTGGTTTTCATCAGAAGAGAAGACTTCAACTAAAAGACTAAGGGAAAGTCTGGCAATGCTGAACTGTTAATATATTCCTTTTTTGTCTGATATCAGACAAAATCAATCCACTTTCCATTATTATTGTTGTTGCTGCTGTTGTTATTATTATGTAGCTTGTCACACAGCTAATCAGATATTTAGACTGGATTTGGCATTTTTATCCAACTACAGGTGTCCTCAACTTGCAACATTTGTCTAGTGATCATTGAAAATTATAACAGCACTGAAAAAACTGACTTATGACTGTTTTTCACACTTATGACTGTTGCAGCACCTGCAACCACTGTTGCATCCAAACATTTGTGTTGTACAAGTTCTTAAAGTAGAAAGTAATTTATCTGCTTCTTAAAATATACATTTATTTCCCTGATGGAACAGTAAATTCATTTTATAATGCATACTATTTAATATTTCAGATAATAAATAAATAAAATTGAACAAATAAAATTATGTTATGAAATATATATAATATGATATTCATTAAAGTTTCCACTCAGATGTAGTGTTTTGTTCCTTATTGATTGTATGTTTTTTTTTTGATTGCATATGTTAGGCAATTATGGATGCAGTAAAAATATGAATAATTGAAGTGACATGGTTACAGATTATAAAAATCATGTCGGTGTCAAACAGGGGATGCTGCAATTAAATATTTTTTGAAAAGACTTAGGTAATACCTACCGCATGCTGGTGTTAAAACTGGCTTCTGCTAAAACCTGCATTACTTTTCATCCAAGAACATAATGCAAAACTTATACCAACAAAACTAGCAATTTCCTAAGCATGCTTTTCCCCTTTTAAGGTATTTGAAGTAGTTGAACGTGTTGAAGAATTAAGGAGGAAGTGGCCGGTAGCCTGGGGAAAGTTGGACGATGGCAGCATAGGTGTTGTAACACCATATGCTGATCAAGTATTCCGAATTCGGGCAGAACTTCGGAAAAAAAGATTGTCTGATGTCAGTGTTGAAAGAGTGTTAAATGTTCAGGGTAAGTAATACATGATTTGATTTGATTTGATGCTATCAAGTCAGGCTCAGCATTTAGTGACGACAGTGATAATACATACCTTTGACTATAAGAATCTAGCTGGGAGTTGGAATCATATTAAAGTGCTGTACAACAGCAATTTATAATATTTCTGGTATTTAAAAACTTTAAAAACTTTAAAACTAAGAATTAAGCATCCTTGTTTTTAAAAAATCATGGGATAACTTTGAGACAAGGCCTTAGCAATATTCAACAGTTATGATCATAAAAATGTTCCAGAACAGTTAATATAACAAGTTGGAAAGGAATACAGTTGAACTCTGCAAAAGAATTCTATGTGGAAGCAGATTATAAAAAGTACCAAATCAATTATGCTAATAAATCACACCACACATTTAATTTTACTAAGATTATGAATCATAGTAAAGGTCTTAATTTTTGTTTCTTGTTTCTCTGGGAAAATTGCCTTTCTTCCTGTTTTTCTTCCTTTGATGTTTCGAATAGAATCTAGTTTTTAATGGTTCTTAGAACCTATGAAAAAAAAATTAAGAATGCTTAATGCTAAGAAGATTCAAACTTCATTTACATACATTTTACCCAAAAATATAACACGCATGTACATACCCTTTTATCAGCCTGATTAAGATACCTGCTTGTCTCCCACCTATCATTTTTTTCCCATTCCCTTATTTAGTTAGCTTTTTTGTCTCAGGTTTGCTTTAAGCCACTTGATTTTCTCAGCAATTCCCCATTTCTACTCTACTTTGTAAATTTAATCTCTGTTATCTTCCATTTGTAAGGATATGAGCAAATAGAAAATTAACTCCACCGGTACATCTAACGTTGGTAAACTACAGTAGTAAAATTAAAGCAAAAGTTCCAAACAGATGTCATTTAAATATGTACAATATACGACTGTATAGTACTATCTATCTATCTATCTATCTATCTATCTATCTATCTATCTATCTATCTATCTATCTATCTATCTATCTATCTATCCACACACACACACACACACACACACACACACACTGTATATATGTAAAATATGGCACACTGCATGAATGTTTTTAATGCAAAAGAAATTAACAATGCTGAAGATATCGATGATTAAGCATAATTAATATTAATATCAAAGCAAATAATGTTCTTGTTATTTGTAATTATTCTAAAATATTTATTTTCGAATTATTGTAGCACAAATATTTTCAAGTGAACAATAGTTATTAACTTGCCAGACATTGATGTAAAAAGTCAATACATGTAATTATGTAGTGAGGTTGCTAGCATAAAAAAGAAGAGAGGCTAACAGTATCCCATACTCTTCCTTTTTCAGGAAAGCAGTTTCGGGTGTTATTTCTCAGCACAGTACGAACCCGGCACACTTGCAAACACAAGCAAACAGCGATGAAACGGAAGGAACATTTATTGGAAGATTCAACAGAGGACTTAGATTATGGTTTTCTGTCCAATTACAAACTTCTTAATACAGCCATTACAAGAGCACAGTCCCTAGTAGCTGTGGTGGGCGATCCAATTGCTTTATGTTCCATTGGAAGATGCAGGTACAACCAATATGTGGTATGACCAAATAATAAATCATAATGATGAAAGGCTTACTGTGTTTTTAATAATTGATTCTCATTCCTCGTCTGCTTCCCCTAGGTCTAGGGACCCTTTAGATTTTTTTGGGGGGGGGATGTCCAACTGTGGCACTTTTAAGACTTGTGGATTTCAATTCCTAGAATGTATTTATTTCATTTAGCATATGGCACACGTTAGCCAGGGATCACCGAGGTTGCTGCCTGCCTCTGTGAAAGGATTTTTTTCGGGCAGTGTTATCGTTACCTGCGGGACACCTGAATGCCTGTAGGCATTCGGGGGTGTGTGCACTTTTCTTGTCCCTAAGCAGTTTATTCACT
Organism: Laticauda laticaudata; assembly: GCA_004320025.1. Classification (NCBI taxonomy): domain Eukaryota; kingdom Metazoa; phylum Chordata; class Lepidosauria; order Squamata; family Elapidae; genus Laticauda; species Laticauda laticaudata. The sequence continues at coordinate 1,867 of BHFT01005488.1, read as the reverse complement.
CACAGGAATCGAACCGCCGAGCTGCTGACCTCAGCAGTGTGCAAGCCCAGCATGTTACCACGTGAGCCACTGCGGCCCTACTGGCTGGGGAATTCTGGGAGCTGAAGTCCACAAATTTTAAGGTTGCCATAGTTGGACATGCCTACTTTAGATTTTCTCTCTCAATTTGAGATAGAAGTGAGCTTTAGGAGGAAATACTATCCATGTCTCCCTACACACTCTCTGTAATGAATGTCTTGTGTTTAATCTCGCCATCAGTTATCATTTCATTTTGTTTAAGTCTACCATAGATTATAATACAGTATATTAACAGAATCTAGAACTGAAGATTTCTTATAATAGAATTCTGGGGATGTTAGCTCTTTCAATATTAAGGCTGTTCAGAAGAAGTGTGGTGATCTTGATCTGGATTGGAGGACCATCTGCTTGAAATTTATTACAAGAGCTTTGTTAATTTTGCTCTCGTGTTATGCTTTTCGTAGCCATTTAGCCATTGGAAAAGTACTTGTAGTAAGTCCCTCAGCAAGCAGATGTGCAGGATAATCATAAATTGCTGCAAAGTATGCAAGCAAATTAACAGTCGGGGCTGTGTTCTGTGAGTAATCTGGGTGTAGTTAAAACTAAGCTCTAATCAGTAGTTGTAGAGCTTAGATATATGCTTCTTGTTCAAATTTCATGTTAAGTAAAGCAATACGTCTCTCTCTAGGAATTCAAAAGCATAGGCATGAGCTCAGCAGTAGGAGGATTCAAGGAGAAGACTCAGAGAAATAAGTTGTTTTTAATGAAAATAATATAGAAAGTAGATGTTTAATACTTGTATGGCAACTTCATGATCTAAACACCACATTTATTTCTTCCATCTTTGCACAATAGTGGCCTTTTGGGTGAGGGTGAGGGCATCTGCATGGTTGTTTTTTTGTTTTTTGTATAAATAATGTTCTTGGTTAATCTTAGATACTTCATTTTCAACCTTGCCAGCTTCATCCTTCCCACTTCTTGTCTCAGCAGAAGTAATATCTGCCACAAAACTTAATTGTTGATGAGAAAGAAAATATAAAATAAAAATTAAAAAAAATGCAATACCTGGGGGACAGCAGAAGAGAAGAGAAAGAACTGGAGAAAACCACACAATGCAAAGACTTGCTAATAGAAGTAGAACTACATGACAATAAAATCAATAAAAGATAGCAAACTCAACAAAGCAAGAGATCTCACTGTCTCTCTCCAGAGTCCCACTGGTTAAAGATGCAGGTTTTCACAGCTCTTCTAAGCAACAGCGTGATTATAAAATTCTTTGTTCTTTCAACATTTTGAGAAGTATTGGCATTGTCTTACTTTAAAACAGTTCATTAAGTCTACAGAAATATGTGACATTTGCATTGATAATGTGAAATGTAAATGTAATTTGAAGGTTGTTAAAGTGAGTCAAGAATATATTGCAATAACTATCAAGACCTTTTGAAATACAGCACAATACATATTTGTAAAATTGCAGCTGTATCAGACAGCTGTGGCCATCTTTTATTTTAAATTCAACAGCATGTTACCTATAGGAGCTGGCAGGATTTGATTCATTTTTCTTGCAGCCACATTGTAAATGCACTCTGTGTGAACAATCCACCTGAGTGCTTTAAAAACAAAAAAGGCACTCTGCAGACATTCTAACACTAAGACAGATGTTTGTATGTGAAGAACTTGGCTAATAAATCTTGCTATTGCTCAAACGTTAATGCTAAATAGTTTTAGAAGGTTTCAAATGATGTCTCCTAATTAAATAGTATTGAAAACAAAGGTGTTAGGAATATGAGTCTCCTAACAGGTATTTGGGTTAGAAATATATAAACCAGGATAAACATTTTAGTACTAT
>BHFT01005487.1:0-13806 GCA_004320025.1 Laticauda laticaudata | reverse complement strand
GATGGAACATTTTCTTGTCCGCTGTGTCCTTTTTACATACGTTTTGCATCCGTCGGCCTATGTGACAGGCCCTTAAAGTAACTGGAGCTTAGTTCTCTCTTCAAAACCCGTATCTTTTTATAAGATATAATTTGTTTCAAATAAACCATAATCAGTATTTTTCCAAGTTGACAAATTGTATAATCAAAAATAAGGGTATGAGCTTCAAGATTTGTCAGCCCTTTGAAGTGGGCCAGGTCAATTAGTTTTCTGTATACCTTAAACCATAATTTAATCCTTATGACATAAGGATGAGAAAGTGAAACTAATTGTTAGCATTAGTAAAATTGTTCATTAAATATTCTTAAATATGGAAACAGTAAACAAATAAAATATTTCTAACTAAAGTCATTGCATAAAAACCACAATCATATCCATAGTGGTAAAATTAATAAATCTTTGTAATAATGAAGAATGTTATATTTATTTGCTCATGAATTGACAGTAAGATACTTGCTTTGGATATTACTGGTTGTCCGGTGTATAATCTAAAAATTCTACAAAATTACTATTTCCAGTAGTTGATCTTAAAATTTGTATATATATCTTAACCTAATTTCAGTCCTTTTTTTAAAACAGAAAACAGCTTGGAGAAACTGATTTTGAAATCAATGAATTCAATTTAGTGGAGAAGATTAGATGACCAAAGTTTGTAGCAATGCCCTTCATTCTCCTCTCTAAAAAAGAAGCATTTAAAATGAATAATTTCTGCCTGTTTTCTATATTCTAAATATATATTTAGAATATTTGATGATTGGGTAATATTATAACAATATTAAACATTAAGCATGTTTTGTTGAGAGGATTTGTATCATGAAATGGCGGACTAAAATGACTAGCATTATAAAATAGGCTACAGTAAAGGAAACAAAAATTAAAATAAGGATAGGTAGTATGCAGTTGAACTATGAGATTATTAATTCATCACAGAGCAAATAATTTCCCATTAGAAGAGATACACAATACAGACGATGTTTCTTGTTTTCCTTTCAAAGATAAACCAGGCATATTTGGTATTAAGCTGTGAAAATTATCTGCAAAAATGGGCTACTTGCAAATCGACTTTGTATGTCAGAAAGCAAAGTACAGCAAAATAAAGGTGCTATATTTTAATTAGATCAGCTTCAGTTAATACAAGTGTGAAATTCGCATTGGCAAGTCTCCATTTAAAATCTTGAACACCAGCAGAGTAAGTCATACAATAGTTAGCATTTTTATCTTCTTTTTCCTTATGATCATTATAAATAATTCTGTTGGAAAATGGACAGTTATTTTTATTATAAAGGGGAAAAGAATGATGTGCTAAACTATTGTCTTTGCTATAACAATACATAAATACATGCTCAAGAACTCTTGAGATCATATTCAACTGCCATGCTGTTGAGGTAGAATGTTTGATTTTCACAACTGATTTTTTTCCTAACTGACAAATATAGGAAGACTACTTATCTGAATGTATCCATATACTTTTCAGTGTCCTGAAACATTAAATATTCTAAGCAAGTGGAAATCATACCAAGAAGCCAAATGTCATGCCTAGTTAATGACAATAAAATGGATTGCAGAATAAAATGATTGTAGAAAATACAAAACAATCTGGCTCCAAGTTATAAATAACATTTCAAATATTGATTCTATGGTACTAATACAAAGGTGGTATTCAGCAGGGTCTGAACAGTTCTGGAGAACCAGTAGTGGAAATTTTGAGTAATTCGGAGAACTGGCAAATACCACCTCTGACTGGAGATTTTACAATATCCTTCCCCTGCCATGCCCACCGAGCCACGCCCATAGAACCAGTGGTAAAAAAGTTTTGAATCCCACCACTGTACCAATAGAATAGAATATTTGTCGCTCAGGGTTAAACTATGAGTTTCTTTATTATCCCATTCTTTATCCCATTCAAGGAACTACCAACACAAACAAACAAGATAACAGTAAACAAGAGCCTAATCAAGGAATCATAAAGAATTATGTTTGTTTCTAAAAATCAATAAAAATTTTCTTCAAAAAAAAAAAAAAGAACGCTCCCAGCAACACTTATAGATCAAACCACTAGTATATAAAAATAACCCCTTCCCTTTTTAGCATGATGAATTTAACTAGCTTGATAATGAAGTGTCTGCAAGAAAACCACCAAGCTCAGATAGCACCAAAGACACTAATCTGTTCCTCACTTTAAGTAGAGTGGGCCAGTCAGGCTCTAAGCCTTAGGAAGCTGGCAAGGGCAAAGCATTTATGAAAATTTTCTAAGAAAACTGTAGGGATTTTTTAAGGCAGATACCAGGAGTCAACATGGACAAATATTAATGCCAGAATACCTAGTATTCTGGGCAATATGAAAAAAAAAAATCTAAATTTCCCCCCTACAAAACTTGCCAATTAACATAATATTTGAATTTTACTCCAAATTATTATACACCCAGAATATTTATAACTCCACAATTGCAATATACCTACATATAATTTGAAGAAAAAGACTGTTGATAATCATTAAAAACACCCCAAACATATTCTGACATTTTAATTCAAAACTAGTTAAACAAATTATTTTAATTTCACTAATTTGTCTTTTTAGATATATTAAAGGTCTCAACACCAAATTAAAAATTGCAGGAATTAAGAAATATCCCTGATGAATTCCATATTGCATTTTACTCCTGATGAAGTAATCTCTTTGGTTATTATTTGAAAAATTAAGATAATAAATCCAAGAAATGAGTTACATTTGAATGAAAAAGCATCTTGAAGCATATCATAATCTTTTTCTGCATCTAAGAAAGCTAATACCACAGACTGTTCCCAAAAGATATCTTATATTATCCAAAGGTTGATGCCCTTTCATGAAACCAGATTATCCAAGATGAATCAATGTGCATTGTCTTCTGTAATCTTCTTGCCAGTGTACCTGTTAAAATCTTAGCTTCTATATTTATTAGAGATATTGGACAATAATTTGCTCAATGAGTAGGATCCTTACGATTTTCAAAAATTACAATAATTTAAGTTTCATAGTATGAAACTGACAGGTACTGTACACAGGGGTACAGGGGAATTCAGGGTCTGGGAAAAAATCAAGATGGTAGTCACAACCATACAGCCATATTACAGTGCATGTTGTAAAATAAATAAATAAAGGTTTCCCTTCTCTACTCACAATTATTTTCACTTTTGTGACCCCTTGAAGATATTTTTTCTGTTTTTTTTAAGTTTTATTTGTTTTAAGACAAACATAAACACAACATAAAAACATCAAGCCTCTTCCATATATGTACATAAAGTGTGTCGGTTGGTTTACAGATTGTTTTGTGCTTCCACTTCACAGTCTTCACTTACAATTACATTGTATTGTCAATCAAATATTCCTAAATACTTTAATATCATTATTAATCAATCATTTGACGATAGTATTATTCATTCATGTTTTACAAGGTAATCTATATTTTACTTAATTTGTTTTATAGCAGTTCATATTATCATCTCAGATCTATACTATAATCATTTTGTAGATATAATAGAATAATACATATTTATATATTCATTATATTTTAAAAATCTATGTATTTCATGACCATGTTTTATTGTCTAACCATTGATAGAATAGATCTGAAATCTTATAAAATTTTTTATCTTGTTCTCTGATTTCAAATGTCAATCTACTCATTTCAGCACATTCCAGTATTTTCTTCAGATGCAGATAATCAGAGTTAGAAGGGACTTTGTAGGTCATCTAGTCCAACCCCCTGCCCTAGTGGGAGACCCTACACCATTTCTGACAAATGGTAGTCCAATCTCTTCTTGAAAGTCTCAACTGATGGTGCTCCCACAATTGCGAGGCGCAAGCGTTAAACATGATTGATTGTTCTCACTGTCAGAAAAGTTTCTCCTTGTTTCCAGTCGTAAATCTCGCCTTGGAGCTCAATTTCCATCCATTATCCTTGTCTGGCCTACCAATCATTTTAGAAAATAACTGTCGACCCCTATCCTCCCGTGGCAGCCCCTCAAATATTGGAAGAATTGCATCATGGCTCCCTTGCTCTTCTCTTTACTTGACTAGCCCAAGCCCGTTCCTGCCAATCATTCGTTGTATGTTTTATAGCCTCCAGTCCCCCTAATCACCCTGGTTGCATTTTTTCTAGAGTTCTCACATCTTTTATATAATGTGTGACAAAACTTGATGCGTACCTTAGGTGTGGTTTTCTTTTAACTAAAGGGGGGGGCTTATAAGGGGGATGCTTATTTATTCCTTAATCTTGACTGTATCCCTCTGTTAATACAATTTAGGATTGCATTAGCTTTTTTGACTGCTGTCTGCACACTTGCTGGCTCATATTGGATCTGGTTGGTCCACTAAGACTCCAAGATCCTCTTCACATCACTGCCTATTGAGCTGTTTCACCAGTCTATATGGTTGTACTTTTTGGTTTTCTGCCTAAGTGCCTAGACTTTATGTTTTCTCAACCACTGAATTTCTTTGTCAGATACGGACCCAGTGTTCCTAGTCTGTCCAACAGTATCCATCTAGATCCTGAGTCTATCTTCTTGTGGGTTTTAGCTCTTCCTGCCAGCTTATATCATCTGCAAATTGGTAAGTTCCCTTCTATTCCCTATCTGAAGTCATTAATGAAGATATAAAAATACTGCGGCCCTAAGGTGGAACCCGTGTCGCACTCCCTCACTGCTTACATCCCTCCTTGCAGACTTGGCCCATTAAGGACTACTCGTTGAGTAGCGGTTGCCCTAGCCAGTTGTGATCCCATTGGGTGTGCGGATATCTATTCCACTTTTTTCTAGCTTACTAAGAAGTAGTTTGGTCCCTTTATGAATGCCTTGCGCAAATTTAAATATATTATGGTCTCACAGATTTTGCTGGTCTACTAACTTCCTCTTGTTTGGTATTTTCTCATTTTTCCAGTTTTTAGCAAAATACGATCCTAGCTGAAGTTCATACATTTACAATCAAAATTTCCAATTTCTTACTGTATATTTCAGGTAAAAATTCCCAAATAAAAATTCTTCTGTTTTCAAGTCTATATGCTTTATTTGTCATTTTTTCCAAGCATGTGTGGATTTTGGCACTCCACTATTAGCATCGGCACAGTCCACCACATATCGTAATATGAGCCAGGTATCTGCATAGACACTTTCCAGCATTTTTCAGACTGTCGTGAACGCTTCTACTCTGGTGGGGAAAATGTCACCTGTAAAATACAGTTTATACAAATTCTTCTTATTATGCTCGTGACATTGTAAAATTTTTTAATGTAGAGACCACAATTTTTGCCACTTTCTCCAGATCATTAATCCAATTCTTACCCCCAAGCAATAATTGATCTCTTTAACTTATTCTTCTCTAGCTGAATTTCCTAATAAATTATCCATACAGTTTTTTAATAACCTTCCATGAAGTACTGTCCAAAATCTTAATCTTAAAATCAGTTAAATTTATCATAGGAAAACCTTTTCTGTTTTAGAATTTTATCATACTAGAATGTATTCTGCAACATATGAAAACCAATTTATCTTATACCTGTTCTTCAAATTTTTGCATAGATTTAATTCACCCTTTTCATTCAATATTTCACGAATATACTGTTTGTCCTTTGTATATATAGGATAAGAAAATGCTTCAATATCGATAGCCAAGGACTGGAATTGTCAGATAACATTGCCTTTTAGTCTCTCTCCCAATTAACCACAGAGACTCCCGTAACTCTTTAAGCGTCTTCTAAAATACCCTGTGTTTAGTTCCCTTATACCACAGAAAACGCATGCCACGCCCAAACAACAGATCATGTCCTCAGTTCAGCAATCTAGCATTTCTTCATGTCATCCATTCCTTAAAACCAAATCAAATTTTGTAGCTTGATAAATACAACTCCCATTAGCAAACCAAATCTTCCTCTTTTTCTAGCATCTTGCCCAAAAGTTTTAATTTTATTCTCGCCTTTCTACCTTCGCCATAATATTTCAACATAATTTTTATCTTAAATCTTCAAAATAATCTTTCCAGCTTAATTGGAATTGTTCTGAACAATATAAAAAATTCTGGGTGATATATATCTTGGATTGTTAATATTCTCTCTATTAATGACAATGTAAGTTTTCCCATTTCGGCCAAATCTCGCCTATCTGTTTGCTTAAGTTTAATATTAGGTATTCTTTTTAATAACTACATCTTTCGCTGTCAAACTGTCATCCTTCAAGTACTGATCTTATTTGTGAAACTGGATTTTCAAATGTCAACGCCAATTTCTTCCTTTTGGCTTAATACATATTCTTTACTCAAAAATCTTGTTTTGTCTTTATTTATTTTCAAATGGCCACCTTCCCTATTAGCTCTGATCTTCCTCATATCGGTTTTAACTGTTTCGAGTGGATCTTCTGAGATATAAACCAGATCATCTGCAAATGCTTGCAATTTAAATTACTTCCTTTCAAATTTTCATCCCTGTTTATCCTTTTCTTCTCTAATATTTCTTTAATACTTCCAAGGTTAACACAAACAGCAAGGATGACAGTGGGCAGCCATTGTCTTGTTCCTTTCAATATCATCAAGTCCGTCAGGATTCTCGCCTTATCATGTACCTTGCCATTTGCTTATGAGTTTGCTCTCTATTGCTTGATAAATTTTTTGCCGAAGCATCTGTTCCAGCTGTAATAACATCAACGATCAGATCAATTCACATTGTCAAATGCCTTCTGTGCTATCTAAAAATATCAAAGCATTTGTAATCTCCTTCAGGGTATGCCTCATAGTATTTCCTAAAAGTGTACCAAGATTACTCTTATGTTGTCTTTAATTTTCTTTGGGAAAAATCCATTTGTTGGATCAGATGAATGAAGCTGTTTAAATATTTTTTAAGTCTTTCTGCACAATTATTGAAGCAAAAATTTTAAATCTGGTTTAGTATGGAAATAGGTCTATAGTTATTTGATTTGTAATGGATCGGCCTCCTCTTTTGGAAACAAGCTTAATATAGCTTCTGACCCATGATTTAGGTTTCTTCTTTAACATAAGTCATTTCATTACACTTCTGAGCAACGCATCCGGACCTCAGCTAACAGGATACACTACACAGCTCGTCCGGGTTTCCGCACGACACACAAATGAGTTTCAAAGATGTTGTAGTGTGTTGTAAAAATCTTCCTGGAAGTCCATCTGGAGCCTCCCCTGTACCTTTCCAATTATTTGCTTCTTAAGTGCTTCAGTTAACTCCATTCATTGTACTTATATTGCTTTCTAAGCAGTATTTAGTCTCCTTTAGGTATCTAGGTAGTCCACTTAGCCACTCTATAAATACTTGTTGGATTTTTTCCATCATACGCATTCGCCTTGCAGTCGCAAGAGTTTCCCACTAATCAATCTCGAGTATCTATTTTTTTCTTCTCATGACTTCCATAAAGTCTTGGCCTGATCATCCATTAATTGCAATTATTTTCCTTGATTGTCTCCCCGTTTCTTAGTTTATATGCTAACATCTACCTGGTTTCTTGCATCTTCAAAATAGCTCTTTTTCACCACCTCTGGAATTTCTGTGCGTCTAATTCTTCTTTTTCCATTAATCCATTTATATTTAATTATAAAATCCATTTAACTTAATGTCCTTTTTCTGTGCGCATTTTCTTTACTCTTTTCATGTTCCTTGTATACTCATCCTCTAATGTCTGAGAGTAGTTTTTGTGGTATCTCTTTTCTTTGTATAGTTTATTATCAAGCCCTGGCAATTGCCTGCATTGTTTTTTAAAATAGTATTATTTAATGGCCATCTAGATCTTCTTCTTTGTCCTTGCCATTTAATTGTCATTGATTATGATCCGCCCAATATTTCAATATATTTCTTGATATTAGCAAACGGATTCTGTTGACACCATATTCATATCTATTCTGGACCATGATAAATGTCTGCTTGAATAGAAGATATATGTTTTGTCTTGATTTCTTTCTCTCCATGCATCTTTTAAATTATTTCATCTTCATTTAAAAAAAAGGATTTTAGGGAGAAGTCTCTTTCTGCTTTGCTTTGTTGGTTTCTGTGTTGATATAGTGCCCAATTGTATTGTCTACAATTTCATTAAAGTCTCCATTATAATAATATTAACATAGTCCACGCTTCAATTATTTTCATATGTAATTTTTCGTATAATACTAATTGCTTCTCGATTGTCATTTGGGATAGATTGCAATCAGGAGTGTTCTTCATATTATTGTCAATTATTCCCACCATAGTAGTCTTCCATTCAATCATCCATATGGATCAATTTCTGCGGATTGATCATATTTAATCATATAGAAAGCACTCTCTTTCTTTGCTTCTGTGTCAAAGAAGAAAATTAGCTTTTCCCTATCTTTGGCTGTATCAACATTGTTTCATGTTGCTTTTTTTAATATGTGTACTTCTTTTAGGTAGATTATATCAAATGTTTAATTCTCTAGTTTATGAAGTTTTCCTTCCTTTTAACCAGCTGAGTTTCATCCATTTATGTTAATTTTGTAAAAAAAATCCCCCAGTTTTTTTTCTTGTCCCTTCCCATTGATTATACTTTATAGGTAGATTGCAGCTCTCGTAGATCTTGGTTCCACGTTATCTCACCTTCTCGCCTACTGCACCTTCTTCCTTTTCAGTGTATTTGCAAGTTCCTCTTTGGAATTCAATTAGTGACATTTCCTTTTTCTGTTCTCCTCCTCTTTCCTTCCAAGCTATTATGCTATAAAATAATTCAGCTTTCTTCAACTGGACAATTCTGTGTCTCTGTTTTCCATTCGAACATTAAACTTCTGAAATCAACCGATCTATAATTCACCTTTTTAAAGTAGAATTTTATTCAGGATTGGTTTCTCTTCTCATCTCTCTCACTCCTCTGGGTATTTTTTAGACACAATCACTTTGTCTTTATATTTCAATGTTTCTCTCTTGCTTACCTGCTTCTTGTGCATTTTTTATGGCTTTCTTGGTAAATCTATGTGAACCTCTATGGTAGACTGTTCTCATTGCATATCTTGTAAAGAACTCGATAACTCATCTCATTCCATTCCATCATCTTCTCTTTGGATTTCCAAAGTTTCAGCCAGGATTCTATCATTATCTCAGCTAAGTTCTTGTCCTTTTTCTCCTCTATGTTTTGAATCTGAGATAAAACTGATCTGTGCCATCTCCCATCTCAGCATCCCCACTTTTATCTTGTTCAACAACACGTCTAATCTGCTTTAATATTCATCTCTTATCCCTTTTTTATCTTCTTCAATTGTTTGGAACTCTCACCATGATTTCATCATCATTTGTTGAAAATTCTCACCTTTTCGTCCAGTTTTTTTTCATATTCCTTTCAATATTCTTGTTCTGCTTGTATATTGTTAAGAATCCCTGCATTATTATCTGCATGCCACCTTTTCTTGGCTCTTTTCTTGTTTTGTAACATCTCTGCATTAAGCATGTTGTTCGTCCAGTTTGGTGAAGAGGAAGGATTAGCAATTGAGAACCAGCCCTGTTAGTTTCCTGCATCATTCAAACAAATTAAGATCTTCAGGTTCTTCTAGACCTTAATCCACTTGTGTAATAAGACCAATTGTAATTCCAAGTTAAAAATAGTGGAAAAAAAGAAGCAACAGATTAAGAAAAATAGGTTTCTTGGGTTCATTGTATATCTTAATCCAGTTGATTGACCTTAAATTATCAGTAAAACTCCAAAAAGCGAAAGAGGAAAACCATAAAAACTAAAGAGAAGAAAAAAAAGAAATTCTTCAGGTCTGCAAATGCCTTAATCCAATTAAAAAGTCTCAGTATGATAAAAGGTATACAATTTAAAAGAAGCCCACAAAAAAAAAAACCGCACATGTGAAAAATAAATAAAAAAATAGCAAGAATGGAAAAGGAAAAAAGAAAAAAACAAAAGGAAAAATTTTTAAACCTTTTCTTCCAAAAAAAAAAAAAAAAAAAAAAGACGAGGAAGAGAGGGGCGATTAATGGGTCATTTTTTTTAACTTAATTAAAAGAACCTTGTCATTAAAATGGAATACAAAAAGTAGAAATCAAACTCAAAAAGCAAAAAAAAAAAAAAAAACAAAGGCAAGGTTCAAAAGGCCAAAGATCTGAATAGCTATTACAAAAAAAAAATAAGCTTAATAAGGAGGGGGCTTGCTTTAAATTAATAGTCCTCGCCTTAAAAAAAGTAAAAAGAGCGCACACTGCAACTTAGTTTAATTATACAAGCTTTGTTACATTTTATAACTCTTTTCTCTGATCTTATCACTTTTTTTCGATAAACCTTCCATCACCAGACTCCCAGATACCTTAAAGAAATCCCGAAGAGCACCTGCAATAATACTCTCCCATGCCTCTTCCCTCTTTCTTATTCAACAGGCGCTTCAAATCCTTGAAAAGACAGTCTCAATTCTTTCTCCAGCTTTGGCTGCGTAAGAGAAAAAAAAAAAAGAGAATACAATATTTCCAGCCTCTAGTTTGGCAGATGTACAAAGTTTCCCTCTGCTTTCACTTTTCCCCTACCTTTTCCAAACAAGATATGAATAAAAATTAATTAAAAAAGGAAGAAAAAGAATATTTTTTTAAAAAAGCTAAAGGAGTCTCTAACTAAAATATTATAAAGTCAAAGAAGGAGAAAAGACAAAAAGAAAAAATAGATAGAAAAAAAGCCCAGCCAGTTTCAAAATAAAAGATCATATAAAAGTCCAGCAAAAGACAAAAGAAATTAATTTGAACTTCCTCGATTCATTAGAATTTGCCGTCTGATCACTTCGGTGCTAAGATTTTACAGATTCTTTCTTTTCCTTTGGGCTGTCCTTTTCAAATCTGTAAAGTAAAGAAAAAAGAATTCTCACCAACCTGGTACACTGTTCTGCTTTCTATTCTCTTTCCATTTGTTGGAGCTGTCCCCACTTCAGCAGCTTTAATGGCTCTTTCCCGCCTGTGCCTCTTTGCCGCTGGCAAAAAGAGCTTCTCCTGGATCTACCAGGGACTTTGCAGTATCCCTGGGATTGACAGGACGTGCTCTTTACATTCACAGTCTCTTTGGGTTTAGATCCGTTTGGACCATCCAGGAGCAAAGATATCGGCAGCAATCTCAGACCTCCAAGATCGCATGCCATCTCATTGCGATGCCAGCTCCGCCCTCTCCCTTGTTTTTTCTTTTAAGAACTTTATTTTTATAAAATGTATGAAAGGCCTCCGGGAAAATATGAACCAATTTATGATGATTTGATATGCTCAAAGTCTTTTTCCAAATTTCATCAATAATATTCATAGATGTCTTGTAAGGCTCAGGTGCAATCAAGCTTGCTTGCTTGTACTTCAAAAATTTCCGGAAGCATCTATCTTCTAATTAGCTGTATCTATATGTGTAAAGTAGATTTTTGATATAATTTTAAAAAGAAAATTAATTTCATTGTAACTGAGATAATTTGTTTTCCAAAGAATCTTTTCTTAAGGTTATTATTTTACTGAGGTTTCTCATTGTGCTGAGAAATTAATAATTTCACTGACTCCCCCCCCCATTTCCAAAACACTTGCTTTATTTGTTTCAAAAGATACGCTGTACTCAAAGGATATGATTGATTTCATTCCAATTTAATAGAACTAAAAGCATGTACTCCCTGAATCATTTTAGAACCTTGTTCTTTCATTGCTTCTTTTACTTTTAATTCAAGTTATGATTCAGACATCTCTTTCCACCAGGATGAATAGGCTATTATTTTCTTCAAAGGAATACTTTAAATTTATCCCAGGCAATCTTCCAATTGGTTGAACTTTATTTGAATTTATTCGTTCATTTTTCCTCACCACAAACTCTGAATCTTCCAACAAGGATGTGTTTAAATACAATCTCCTAACAATTAGGATATAAAGAGTTCTTATTTAGTGACCTCATTTGGACCAGCAACTCTGCTGCTAAATGCCTTGATTGCTAAGTGGAAAAATCACATGAACATGACAGACTTACATAATTTATAATTTGGTTATGAAGTGAAACATCATGTGATTGTGACTTACACTTTTACTTTCAGATTTTTTGTGAATTCTGTTTATCCAAAAGTGGTTTGGGAAGCACACAAATAGTAATCACATGACCATGTGAGACTGAGACAGTCATAAATGTGAAGATTGGTTATGCAGCCATTGTTTTTTAATATGTTGTAACCTAAAGCAGTCACTAGATGAGACAGTTGGTAAGCAAAGACGACCTGTACTGCTATCCTGAATCAATAATATTACTATGAGTACTTCTTCCGAATTTAAATTTTATCAATATTGCTTTTGTCAACTAAATTATCCACAAATGTGATACTGAAAACAAAACAAAATAAGAAATGAAAAAAAAAGGATATATGATAATGAAATTGATAAATCCATTGACTCTCCAATCCAGTAAACCATATAAGATTGGACTGGTGTGAAATTTATACCGTGTTTCTCCAACAATATGGCCTCCACCAATAGGAAGGCCCAGCATGATTTCTAGGCATGAGGTGAAATTAAGTCCCGCCCCCTAAATTTAGGCCTATTAAAACCATGTGTTTCCCCCCCATTTCTCACATCATTCNGGGGGGAGAAAACTTGCCTTTAGGAGTGCCCTGCAGGTAGCCTAGGCTAGAATACCCTGATATCCAATAGAAGCTCTCTTGAAGGCAGAATCACCAGCCACTTCGATCGGCCGGTAGAAGCGGCTTCGGGGTGAGCGCACACACACACTCCCTTTGCCATGAGGCTGCTTCTTTCTGCCGAGCGAAAGCTAGCTCCCTTGAGGATACAGTCCCCAGCTGCTTTGGAGCAATGTGTGGCTGCACCAGTCCCCTCGCCTTTAGGGTAGTCTCTTTCCAGTGATGGAAGCTCCCCAAGTGCGATCAACAACTTCGATCAGCAGATAGAAGCAGCCTCGCGGTGAGGGGATTGTGTGTGTGTGCTCACCCCAGGCTGCTTCTACCGGCCAATTGAAGTGGCTGTTGACCGCACTTGGGGAGCTTCCATCACCAGAAAGAGACTGCCCTAAAGGTGAGGGGAAGGGGCAGCCATGCCTCGCTCTGAAGCAGGTGGGGACTGTGTCCTCAAGGGAGCTTTTGATCGGCAGATAGAAGCAGCCTCATGGCGAGGGAAGTGTGTGTGTGCACTCGCCCCAGGCCACTTCTACCGGCCGATTGAAGTGGCTGTTGACCACACTTGGGGAGCTCCCATCGCTGAAAAGAGACTGCCCTAAAGGCAAGGGGACAGGGGAAGCCATGCCTCGCCCTGAAGCAGCTGGGGACTGTGTCCTCGAGGGAGCTTTCGATCGGCAGATAGAAGTGGCCTTGCAGCAAGGAGAATGTGTGTGTGCACTTGCCCCAGGCTGCTTCTTCTGGCCAATCGAAGTGGCTGTTGACCACACTTGGGGAGCTTCCATTTCCGTAAAGAGACTGCCCTAAAGGCAAGGGGACAGGGGCAGCCACGCCATGTCCTGAAGCAGATGGGTACTCTGTTTTCAAGGGAGCTTTCAATCAGCTGATAGAAACGGCCTCATGGAGAGGTACATGTGGATGGGCCACCCTAA
Source organism: Laticauda laticaudata (assembly GCA_004320025.1). NCBI lineage: Eukaryota > Metazoa > Chordata > Lepidosauria > Squamata > Elapidae > Laticauda > Laticauda laticaudata. The sequence continues at coordinate 231 of BHFT01005487.1, read as the reverse complement.
GTGGGGGAGGAAATTAAGTCACCCCCGAAAAGATGGCCTAGCCATCTAGTAATAAATAAATAAATAAATAAATAAATAAATAAAAATAAGTGTTGTGGAGCAATGGGAATGACCAAGGCGGACACAAAGCAACTGACAGAATCTTTATTTAACGAAATAAAGGGTTGCTGCGACTGCTGGGCTAACAAGCAGTCGGCTAGCGGCAACGGCTGATGCCGTTTGACAGCGCTT
>BHFT01005486.1:1671-80342 GCA_004320025.1 Laticauda laticaudata | reverse complement strand
TCTGCAACTCGATTTAGGTATTAATTGAGAAATAGCACTGTCCAATAGTCTCTGAAACTTAGGACAATCAGCTTTTTAAAAGTTATATCTACATTTGAATTTGTCAGGACAGTTTGCGCTGGCTACATTTTTGTGCCCACTCCTCTGCTGGTCCCCACCCAGCTGACCCACCACTGGCATTTATACCTCCCACCAGCACTCCCTCCCCAGCAATGGTCCACCAGTGCTTCTGTCGCATCCCCTTCTCCCAGCTGATTCAATGAGAGACACTTGTCATGGGTGTTTTACTGCATGCTTAAATATACAAGGTTTACTTGCACATTTAACCATGAAGAATACTTAACATTTTTATTTTATTTTATTTTTTCCATACCTAGTAATTTTATCTTCTCACACCACATAGTCTCATTTTATTTTATTTTTTAGCAAGTCCTTCCTCTCCAGGGATTAATGAGGCATATGCGGGGGTCTCCTGGCAGGGGAGGGGCTGCCTGCATGCACTCTCCCTGCAGGGCTTCTGAGGCTCTGATTGTGGCTGGGACTCACGCTCCCCTTTCAGCCCCTGCTGACCAGGACACAGGCCAGTAGATGCCAGTGAGGCTGGAGCCCCTTTTCAGCTGGGACACAGCTATAAATGCAACCTGACTGTGTCAGGAGCGACCATTGGCAGGCTGCTGCTGATGCTGCCACTGTCTCTTAGCAGGGAGCGTGCCAGGAGCCCATCCCATCCGGTCACCAAGAGGTGCATTTTAAATGTCTCATGCAGTTAAAGACCCAGGGACAAGAATCCATTGGTCAATCAGACAGGAGAAGGGTGTGGGAAAGGACCATAGGCAAATCATTGTTGGGGAAAGAGTGCTGGTGGAGGGCCTGTTATGCCCTGCACTGTGGCTCGACTGCGGCCTACAGAGAAGTGGGCATAAAAACATGGCCGGTGCAAATTGTCCCATTCTGCAAGGAAATATTGTGAGGTACTATGGTAAAGGCCCTGTCACACTGCCCAACGGATGCAAAACGTTTGTAAAAAGGACACAGCGGACAAGAAAAATTTTCCATCCGTTGTTATCCGTTCTCAAAAGGGGCAAAAATTTGCATAACCAGAGCGGATAACATGGAAAGGAACGGACGGGGGGAGGACGCAGGGCGGATGGAAAGCGGATGCAGAGCGGATGCGTAGAGGATGCAGAGAGGATGCAGAGCGGATGATGCAGATGCGATTTGCATCTGCTTTCATCCTTTCTCTGTCCGTGCTACTAACGCTGCGCGTCCGTTCCGCTTCCTCCCTGCGTCCGTTTACCACTGGAACGGATTTGAGTTGCGCGGATGTGCAGCGGATGCCTAGTGGATATAGCACATGCGTAATGGATGCAGAACGGATGTCCCCCGTATGCCTAGAGGATGCAGAACGAATGCATTGGATACATTTTCCGCTCAAAAGTTTTGAGCAGCTCAAAACCTTCTGAGCAGATGAAATGTCAATAGACGGATGCTGGACGGATAGAGAGGAAGCAAAACGGAGGCAGTGAGTACAGAACAGAAGCATCGCGTTAACCAACAGATGGCAAGTGTTTTTCTCCGTTTTACATTCTCTTTCCATCCATTGGTGCAGTGTGACAGGGGCTTAACCTGACACATAACTGCCTGGACTGGGAATTTGGGATAGATGGGCAGATATCTTTGATACATTGCTGGATCATATGGTCGCTTACAAATATCAAGTCTGGTTTATATCCCCTTCCACTGTTAAATGAAATTGGTGTTTTATTGTCATGTAAAAGAGCCCGGTATTCAAATCTAACAGCCTCCCCATTTAAAATAATAAAATGAGTTTAAACATTACATTGCAATGAGCATGCATGAAATTAAAAAGTAAAAAGCCTTTGGCAAATACACAGGTCTGTGCCTGGTGCTGAAAAGACAGTAAATGATATGTAGGAAATTGATGAGCCTCTGTGGAAGTCAGCTGGGAAAGTGAAATTACTTGGAGCAGAGCTTCTAAAGTGCTCAGATGGGATTGTAAAGCAGAAGCATTCCTTTTCGTTCTGTAGTTCCAATTAATGCAATGCTTACAACCTAGAACAAGCACTTTGAATTTGGCCTTTGAAACATATCCACTTTACGATTATGTTGAGTTAGGCCTTTCTTATGAAATGCATACAGAAAGAAATATGGTCCTTGTTTAGTGATCACAACTGGGGATGGCAACTTAGTTGTTAAAAAGAACAGTCCCTAGGAAATTTACCTGTATCTTCAAAATTCGAAATTCAAACCCAGGCTTAAAGAAATAAAAGAAGCAAAACTGGCATGTATCTTCTCAAGGAAATGATCACTTCATCAGAGCAATTGGCTTTTGTAGCCTGAATTGCCCAAAGAACTGATTCTATACACACACAAACTCCCTTTCCATGATTATGGTTACAAAACTAAATTAAGTAGCCCAACACATCATTTCTACTACTTTCTTTAAAAGTTAAAGAAAGAAATAAGAATCATTCTTAGTCTCCCACTCAGAGATTATCCTTGTGCCAACTAATTCTTCAATTCTAAATTGACAAATTAGAAGGTCTTTGTGGTTAAAACTAAAAGGCCAGTGCATTTCTAAGCTATATCAACAGAGGGATAGCATCAAGATCATGATCTATACTGCACTAGTGAGGTCACCTTTGGAATACTGCACCCAATTCTGGCCACCACAATACAAAAAGGATGCCGAGACCCTAGAAAGAGTGCAGAGAAAAGTAACAAAGAAGACAAGCAGTATAATGAATGATTAAAGAAACTAGCTGTGCTTAACCTAATGAAGAGAAAGTTTAGGGATGACATGATAGCTGTCTTCCAGTACTTGAGGAGCAATAATAAAGAAAAGGGGGTCAACTTATTCTCCAAAGTACCTTAGGTCAGGACAAGAAACAACGGGTAGAAACTCATTAAGGAAAGATCCAACTTGGAACTAAGGAAAAACTTCCTTTCAGTATTTCATCAGCTCTAGTGAAACCAAGAATATTAATCGCATAAACATGAAAGTTTAACACCTGAAAAAACTTTAATAAACAATCTATAGGCAGAAAAATTTTCTCATAATCTTTTATCATACATCATTCCTGCCATTTTTCCTTCAGCTGAGGCTTTTTTAAAAAAAATAATATATTTTGATTTCTTAAGTGTGAACATTTGTTGAAACCTTTCAGTTTTGTAATATTCTGGACAAATAATGGAAATCTTTCCACGCGTGTTTCAGAAATCAATTGATATGTTCAATATCTCCATCCACAGTTAATAAAAATGCCAAGCAGCATTTCTGTTTTTATTGATCCTACAGAATCACTTTAGTTCTGATGTGCATAAAAATGACTTTCTGATCAAAAATGTTTAATCTTCCCCAGAATATGTTGTTACATATCTTCTGACACATAATTGAAAATAGCTTCATTAAACTTGGTAACAAAAAATATGTAACAGAGTAGGAATTTGTAAAAACAACTTCTAGTTCCTCCAGTTCTAGAATGTTTTACTTTCACATTGAAAAAAACCCTGAAAAATATTTTTGATTTATTTTCATTGGGAATGTAATAGTTTCTTTAGTAGTTATTTGATGTTGCTGGAAAAAAGCTTCCACTCTGACATCTAACATTCACAATTACCATACATCTTTTGCAATCCTAGAGGTACAAACTTCAAACAAAGCAGTCCAGAAATCTATAGTGTTATGTTTGGTATTGAAATTAAAAATGCTCCTCTTCCATCATTGATAGTATATGTTAATGTAATTAAATACAGAAAATGAGACTAATTATATCTTTATTATTTGTACTAAAATCTCAATCATTTTGACAGGTGACAGCCTCTGGCCAAAGTTGACTGGTTTTGGAAACTAAGCAGAATCTGACTTGGTTACTGCTAGAATGAGGTCTTACCAGGGTTGCTGAGTAGACTGAGAAGTTAAAAAAACATAATTCCTGAAAAAGCCACTGACAAACCACTTTTCTAATGCTGCCATGGATGAAGTCATCATGTCATGAGTTTAACTCAAGGGATCTTTACCTTTACCTTTCATCTTAATCAAATGTTATATTGTGTGTGTGTGGTGTATCTCTTTCAAATGTACTTTGACTGCAAATGAATGATATATATTTGAACCATAATTCCTTAAAATGAAACATAACATTGTTGGAAAGACCATGGTGAACTTCTAGTCAAACCTCCTATCCAAGCAGGAGACCCTATACCATTTCAAAGAAATGGCTGTCCAGTCTCTTCTTAAAAGCTTCCACAACTTCTGAAAGCAAGCCATTTCTCCTTAGTCCTGGACTGAATCTTTCCTTGATAAGTTTCCATCCATTTCTTGCCTTCTGGTACTTAGAAAAATTGTTGACTCCCTCTTCTTTGTTGTGCACTTCAAATATTGGAACACTGCTATCATGTCCTTCTTTTCACTAGACTAGGGGCATACTCAATTGGAGAAACTGTTGTTTTAGCCCCTATCTCCCTAATCATCTTTGTCGCTCTTCTCTGCACTCTTTCCAGAATCTCAACATCTTTTTCATATTGTGGTGACCAAAACTGGATGCAGTATTTTATGTGTGGTCTTACCAAGGTTTATAGAGCAGTACTAACACTTCACATGATTTTGATTCTATCCCTGTGTTAATGCAGCCTAGCATTGCATTGGCTTTTTTGGTGGCTGCAGCAAACTGCTGGCTCATATTTAAATGTTTATTCATTCGGACTTCAAGATCTCTCACATAGTTATTACTATTGAAACAATTTTCATCTAATTTATTATCCTTGATAGTCATTAATTATTTTATATAGGCAATAAATTTCCGCATACAGTTATTCCTGGGAAAATAAATTTCTGATTCATATGTTTGAAACTAAGAGAATAATAAATTTAGAAGAGAACAAAAGAGTACAAAACTAAATCCCACCCCAGCCACTTGAGATAATTATTAGAATTTGCCTCAGCAACTTTTTAAAATCAAGGATTTAGCTGTTGGAGTTAATACTTTTCACTTGAAATTTCAGCTGTGTTCTGAGTATGCAGGGGAATACAATGACTATATGGATGCAGTAAGCATTAGTTTATGGAGACTCAGGGAGACAATGGAGGATGGGGGGGCTGTCGTGTTATAGTCATTGGGGTCAAAAAGAGTTGGACATGACTTAGCAACTGAATAACATATCACATAACAGTGTCATAGGCAAACCAATAGGTTGTTTCAGTTGAAAATCTTTCAAGAAACATTCAGCCATAAAGTGTTAATTAGAGAGACTTTTAAATGAGTATTTAAAAGTAACACTGGAAAAAATGTTAATTTGTGTATTCCTTCTATAATAGGCAATTTGGATTCATAAATGTCACACATTAGATTAGGTGGGTCTTTTTAAGGAATCATTCATATAGAAGGTTTTAATTATGTTGTCTCAAGATGAGAAAATTACCTTGAGTAGGCTACCTCAGACTGCAAGTAAAAACTGTAATATATGTGTCCTTATTATTCATATTTTTGAACTATTTATGTTTTTCAATTCATGGATGGAAAACATTGTGGCTTAGCAAACAAATTACAGTAAGAATATGGTTCCTGTTAGGTCGCGGGAAAAAGAGACTCGAGACCAGCCTAACTTCAGCTCTTTATTAAAGGTATAGATCTGTGCTGGACCTGCGAGCCGCAGCAGCCCTTCTTATAGGGCTTGTTGGCGGCTCGCATCCAATGACAGCTTTCTGAATCTCCCGCGATCGGCGTGGCCAATTACGGTTGATTACTATCCAATTACTATCCAATCACTGTTGTTCTCTCGTCCAATCACAGTGCGGTCCGTGTTAACCAATCAGGTGAGGGTATTCCAAGAATGTTAATATGGAACACCCTTCCTCTCTTGGTTTGGTCCCTCCTACATAATGTAGTCCCGTAAGTAGGCGGAGCTTTTAACCTGCTTACTTCACTTGCATAGCTCAGTTGTTGCGTGGTCTTCAGCCGGTTTGGATGGGATCTTTGTCGCTCCTGCTCTTTTGTATGGAACTACCTGGAAGGGTAAGTCAGGCCTTTCACTGCAACTCCCACCCAGTCTACTGGGGTCGGTCGAGTTGTCAGCTTCTCTGTTCCCGGCCGGTCTTTCCGGGCTGGTTGAACTGGCTTGGCTGTTTCCTTCCTTTCAGGTGAAGGTTTCCATGTGAGTCGTCTTCTGCTGGTTTTCCCTTCTGCTCGCCTCATTTTTCTGGTTAAGTATTGTTGGTTTCTTTTTTTATTTATTTGGTGTTAGGTGTGGTTGCCGTTTGTTTCGGTTGATCATTGTTCGGTTTTGCTTGCTGTTGCTGTGGGAGGATTTTCTTCCTCCTTTTTTGGTAAATGTTTGGGGTTTCTCCCCACTCAAGTTTTTTTTTGTTATTTAAGTTTTTTTTGTGGTTATTGGTTTTGCATTGCTCGTTATTGTTTTTGAAAGGTTTGTTTTTTTGACCTTAGTTTAGTCAATATGTTGTTTCCAATTCCTTCCGTCTCCATTTCTAGCTGGTATGACAGGGACCTGTCACCATGGGTTTATCTTGGGCAGGTACCCAGAGCGGGTCCCCTGAAAAGTTTTTTTTTGCATAAACTGTGTTCTCACCGATTAAAGTGGTGCGGTACCTGCTAGACAGTCTGGTGGTTTTTGGAATTAATATTGGGGTGCAGTCCTGTTTAAGTGAGATTTCGGAATTTTCTTCCGCAGGCATTGAGGCTCTGCTGGCTTTCTGTTGGTTTTTTGAGCTGGGTGTTATATGTTGCATTGTCAGTATCCTTATTTATTTTTTCGTGCATGCTTCCTTGTGTCCATTTTTTCTTAGGGTGTCTTTCGTGTAATCTGATCATTCGTTCCGCCTGCCCATTCACTTCACGCGGGAAAGAGCGGGCGCTGTGCAATGCACACTGTATGCCCCTTCGGCGAGAAATTTTTCGAACAGCAATGCTGTGAATTGGCAGCCCTTTATCAAGACCTAGCAAAGTCCAGTAGTCCATGGGTGGCAAAAAGCTTTAGTTAGTTTTTTATGACTGCTTCTGTTGTGGTAGAAATTGCACATAATTTACCTACTTAATTAGTCCTACTTACTTTAATTTCTCTGCATAATTATGTGGATCCCTTGACCATGGGCGCCCTGGTGTTTCCACTCGAGGGTTGGGTGTGGAGGGAAGGGTTTTGTTCTGGATGCTTTGACCATTTGTCCACATGTTCCCACCCATGGTCTCATGGTTTTGTCATCTCCTGGCCACAACCGTAGCTTTGGCCAGGGATTTCATCCTTTTACGATGCTGGGTGTCCCTTTGTTTGTTGCTCCTCTGGTCATTGCTTCTCGGTTTCCGGGCCACACTTTTTCTAACCCAAACTCAAGACTGCACCAGTTTCTTTTGTCCTTTTGATTGTCTTCTCTGGCCAATGTTCTGACACGGTCGTTGGTGGGTTGGCAGTGTTTCTATTTGCAGGTGGATGTGGTGGGTGCTGGGTCGTACTCTAGATCCGGCAAGGGGAGAACGCTTAATGCATTGGCGTGGGGCGAGATGCTTTCCCAGGCACTGCATTAGTTGGTATGTTGTAGGCAGCAGGAAGCTCGGAGCCACTTTGTCAATCTTGTGGGACAAATGTTAAGGGTGGTCCTTGTTCCCTGCAGGATTCCAGGAGTGGTTTGTGATCGGTGGGATAAGGGTTAAAGTTCCCACAGGTATCAGTGAAACCGCTTCACGGCCGGTGACCGCTTGCTACGTGTTCCCTTTGTCGAGCTGGCTATAGTTCCTTCTGCCTTTGATCAATGTCTTGGAGAAGTATGGCAATCCGGTGCTTCTCCCCGTCTGGCAGAATAGGCTCAGTTATGGCTCTGAATGCCGAATGGAAGCGTCGCAAGGAGCTCCCCTCAGTGGTAGAGTTTCAAATAGTATTGGATTGAGGACTGTATTCGATGTGAGAAAATTTTTATTTTTTCGCGATGCAGTTTTTTTCCCGCTTGCCCCAGGACGCATATGTGGGCTGTCTTATCGAGTAACCTATGCAGAGGTTTCCTGCCGTCATTGCCTTTTTGTGGCAAGAAAACAATTGTAAAAGTTTATTTCTAGCAAGTGTAACTCTGCTTTTTATATTATGGTATTTGGGTGCTTTTCTTTTGATCACTTTAATCTTTTCTCTTCGTGTGGGGTGTCATCCCGTCTTTATCAGTCTACGGTATGCCCAGGAACTCTACCTTTTCTGTGCATGAGCTTGGCATCTTTTCCTTTTTTACCTTAGTCTGTGTTTTTTAAACTTCTGCAGGACTTTCCCTGAGGGGCTTCCCAATTTTGTTTTTGGGCTGCTCCGCAAGACTATCATCAAGTTATGGCACCATCCTTTTTATGGCCTTGTAATAGTTGTTCCATTAGGGCTCTGGAACACCCCTGGTGCCACGCTTGACTCCGAATTGGAGTCTTTTGTAAGGAATAGCCCCCCTGTGGGTCACGATGGTTTGGCACGCTTCCGCAGTCTCGGCGTTGACGTGGCAGCTGTTGGTATGCCTGCACCAGGTCGAGCTTCGTGCAAGACTTTTCCTCCCTCTAGCTGGGTGTAAGAGGTGCTGTACCACGAACTGGGGTACGCACTGCGTGGCTTTGCAGCAATCGCGCGCTCTCACTCTATAAGGTGGGCACCTATGGGTAGTCACCACATTCTCACTGACCCTATATGTTTTTATCGGAGTGATATTCGGCGTCTTCCTCCAGCAATGCGCTGATCTATCGGCTCGCAGGACCCGCTATCGACGCTGCATGTATACTTCTCGTCTCCAGTTTTATGCTCTTCCCATTTGTGGGCTACGGTATACTGTATTGTCATTTTTGTTTGTTTCCTTGAGACTCAGGAGTGGTGTTTAGTGCCTATCATAGTCTCACGTCGCGAGGATTGTGCTCACTTGTGAATTAGGCTATTTAGTCTCGCAACCCAACTTCGATATTTATTTCTGTATGTGGTCCTATTAGTCTTTTGTGATGTTTCTGGCGCTTCCTTCTCTTCTCTCCGTGTTCCCTACTCCCTTCGACGTGTTTTATGTGATTTTTATTTTCTCTATGAGTAACCATATGAAATGTCTGAAACAGCAAGGTGTTTGAATTGTCAATTCTAATCACGGGAATGAGACTCGGTTCTTTGTTCATAATGACTGATAAAGAGTGCCTATTTTGAGTGTTTGAGGCATTCCTTTGAGAACCGTTTACTTTCTTGAGCTCCTGTCTTAGGTCTCATTAATTTGTTTGCAATTTTTTGTAGAGCGTGAGAGTGTGAAAAGGTGGGAGCTAGGCACTACATAGTCTACGCTCTTGCACTATTGTGTGCTCCATGCACGAATAGCTTGTCCGTTCAATCTTGGAAGAGGTTACCTACTCTACCGGTAAATCCACTTACATTTGTTGCACTGCTGCCTTCGATGCTTGACCTGGTACGTGCACCTTTTTGGCGTGTGCGTGTTTTGCGAGTGTATATTATGGATGATGTGCTGCTTGTGGTATGGTGTTGGTACTTGTGTGTGTGTCTGAAAACTTGTGCATATAATGGCTAGGGTGTGTCTCTTTTGGCTCGAATGGTCCCAGTAAGGTGTTCTTTTAAGGCTTTCAATGCTGATTCTGCCGTCACGAAAAGATATAGACTAGATGTCGTAACTGATATGCTGGTGCATCACACATGGAAGCAAGTACGTGGTTCTACTGTGTAATTTGGCTTGTTACGCTCGTACTCCAAGTCTCGCATCAGCGCACATCTTATCGCTCACTCTCTCGTCGGGACGCCCGTGTCAGGGCTGTAGTTTCGTTTTGTTTGCGGTTTAGAGCACTGCGCAGACGACAGTGATAATGCGATGTGCCCTGCCATTTCTCTCACAACTGTCTTTGCAGCGGCGGGCACAAAACTGTGACGAACGTCTAAGAATCTGGAAGTTTCTGCCGCGGCTTGAATGGGTGGTTCGCTGCCACAGTCTGGCCACATGATCACACGCACCGACCGAATTGAGAGCACAGTGAAAACTCCACTTACTGAACCTCTCCGCTCGTCAGTCTGCTCTGCTTGCAATCTGTGGATTTCTCCTTCCTCGTTTGTGGTATTGGGGGAAGGAATCGATGTCCTTGTGGTGTTGCTGTTGTGGCTTTTGTGACCACCCTCGAGTTCAGGGGTCTTTTCTCTGGTGATGAGCTGTAGTTCTTCTTGTTGCGATACAGCTATAATGCTCTGGTGTGGGTAAGAAGGTGGAAGCGAATATTGGTGCGCACAGTGACTGATCAGTCTTAGGAGTGCTATCTCAGTCGTTGCGGTGGTAGGCGATGGTCGTGGAGTTGAGTGTGGTGTTGAGCGTATCTTAGCTTCAATACGGAGACATTAGAAGCTTTCGGCCCGCTGCGAGTGAACGTATGCGAGTTCATCGGAAGTCACAGCTTTGAGTGGTGAGCATTGATGGGCTGCAGTTCATATACACGAACCACAGGGTTATGCTTGTACGAGGTGATGTGCGGTCTTCAGAAAAGGCCGTTGTCGTCTCATCATGGGAGGAGGAACTGGAGCAGTGGCCGGATTTGAGTGTGTAGTGTTTCTTCAGGTGTGCTTAGCCATGATTGCGCCAGAACGCCAGAAGGCTGCTTCGTGAAGTACTGCTTCTCTGTCCTTCTGATCTTCATTATCACTGCTCTCTTTTAACTCATGTCTCCGGATGAGGTTGGGAACGGCCAGGGGCGTTAGTGGTTTTCAGAGTAGCCGGTCTAGGTCTGGCATCGCCATCTTTTTTTACGTCTTTGGGCTTTGGCCAGTGCTTTGGCCATCTTTGAACACTGCGGGCCGCGCAGTTTGTGTCAGGAACACAGGCTCTCTTCCTGTGGTCGTTTGCATCTTTCAAGTGGTCTCTTTGTCAGCAGAATCCCATCCCTCGTCGCCATTGTTAGGTCGTGGGAAAAAGAGACTCCGAGACGACGTAAACTTCAGCTCTTTTATTACAGGTATAGATTGTGCTGGACACTCGAGCTCACGGCACTCCTCCTTATAGGCTTGTAGGCGACTCGGCATCCAATAATGGCTTTCTGAATCTCCCGCGATCGGCAGGCCAATCACGTTTGATTCCTTATTACCATCACTGTCGTCTCTCATCCAAATCACAATGCGGTCCATGTTAACCCAATCAGGTGAGGGTATTCCCGAGAATGCATATTGGAAACAGTTCCCTTCTCTGGGTGGACATAATAAACTCCTGCCTTGTGCAGGGGTTTGGACTAGAAACGCTCGCCAAGCCTCCCTTCCACGTTATAATTCTCCACTTTAGAGAGGCACTGTAAAACTTTGGCTGCATTCCCAAACTTCTAAATTCTAATTTAAATTCTATTTATCCATATCTTTGTACATAGCTACTATATTTTGATTTTTAACTTACAAATAATTACAATATATCCTGCAGAAAAAAATGTATAGCTTATTGGATCTTCACCCGCTTCTCTTATGATAGAAAATTAAACGCTCGGATATTAATTAAATTTTGGTAAGGTTTTTTTACAAGAAGCTTTCTAAAGCCGCCCTGTCACAGACTGCAGCCAAAGGATGGAAAGAGGATTGTAAAACGGAGAAAAAACACTTCCATCCATTGTTTAACCACGATGCATCCGTTCTGTTACTCCACTGCCCTCCGTTTTTCATCCTTCGTCTATCCGTCCAGCATCCATTTTATTGACGTTTCAAATCGCTCAGAAAGTTTTGAACTGTCAAAACTTTTGGAGCGAAAATGTATCCAATGCGTCCGTTCTGCATCTGCTAGGACATCCGTTCTGCATTCCATACGCATTCCGCTATAATCCGCTAGGCATCCCGCTGCGCATTCCCGCATACCATCTGCTCCAGTGTAAACCGGATTGCAGGGAGGAAGCAGAAGAATGGATGCAGAAGGATGCTAGCGGATGCAGAAGGGAAAAAAGCCTTTTAAGAACGGAAAAAACGTTCACATGTGTAGGGGACCCTATCTCGGATATTAAGGATGTCTAGAGGATGCCTAGAGGATGCAAAGGGACACATTAGTGGAAAACCTATACTGCCCTATAAAAAGGGGGAGCAAACTCCACTGGATCTCACTTTCAGACAGAGCCCTGCGGTGCGCACCTGCTGCCACCTTCATCTGGCTCTTCCTCTTCCACAGCATCGAGTCATGTCACGACATGGGAATGCTACGAAAAGTCCTTTTGGCAGCCAACCATGTTCTGCACAGTGCGAACCATCTACAGCTCTTTCCCACTGGTTTCTATGGGAAGAAAAGCGAGGGCGGCCAAGAAAGCCGTCTGGGTACGACGATGGTTCACCAGAAGAGCAGAGGACGGACCTGTGACAACAAGCTGATTGGTGGAGCTCAGGAAGCGAAGAACCCTCGTGCATTCCAGAACTTCATGAGGAGCCGCCAGCCATGTTTGACGAAGTTGTGCAGCGGCTGACACACGCGGTTGAGACCAAGGCTAAACACGCAGCTTCCGGCCCTAGCCTGGAACCTGGGCTCAAGTTGGCAACTTCACTCTGCGCACACCGTGCCTCAGGGAACCACTACAGTAGCAATGCATTACGGTGGAGGTGCCATGCACACCACACACCATCAGGCATTGTGGTCAGAGAAGTGGTGGAGGCCATCATCAAAGAAATAGCATGGAGAGTCCTCCAGTGGTCCTCACTAAGAAGGAATGGAAGAAAGTTGAGAGCAGTGGTAATCCAGAAGTGGAACTTTTCCCACACCGTTGGAGCCATCGATGGCAAAGCACGTGGCTGCAAAGCCCAGCAACTCGGGGGTCCACTTAATTTCAACTACAAGGGCTTCTTTCAGCATCATCCTCTCGGCATAGGTGATGCTGACTAAAGTTCAATGTATCGATGGCTTCAGGCTAGCGGCTTCAGCTTCAGATGCCCAGGGCTATACAAGCCAGTCACTCAAGGAGGGGCTCGGAATCGCACACTCATCGTGGGCTTCCAGATCCAGAACCCCTGCCCAACGCACCACAAGATGTGCCCTCTTCATGCGTGGGGGATGACACTTTTCCCTGCAGAACTACTCTGATGCCGCTAACATTCCAGATACTCACCCGTGAAGAGAGGATCTTCAACTACAGGTGTCCAGGCAAGAGGGATGGTGGAACACCTTTGCATCCTGGCCAACAGGTTCAGGCTACTGTCTCACCTCACGCATGCAGCATCACCCACTAGACTGGTGAAGGAGCACTCGTGGAAGCTTGCTGGCATCCTGCACAATCTCATGCGCACCACGCTACCCAGTCCTTGCAGAACAGGCTCGGGACCTCCACAAGGCAATGGGACATGGAGCCTGGGAAATGGAGGCAAGGGCGAAACCTGATAGACACTGAGGATGTGCAAGGCCCAACAGAGCCTCACGTGAAGGGAAGAAGCAGCCAACCTCCTGAGACACTGGTGCAACTCCTAGCTGGCAGTAGAGTGGCAAGACAGCAATGATAGATGCTTAATGGATGCTTGCCTTCAGCCTGTCCTCATCACAACTGATGAGATTGGGCCATGTATGTTGGTGGGCCTACAATGAACAGGGCATTTAATAAAGAGTTGGTGTTTATGTTGACATGTGTGGATCAATGATTAAATTGTTATTGATAATAAAGGGCCATAGGTGTAGCACCTGGGAGGGTGGACCATACAGTCCCACTATGCTTGCACTGGAGGTTTATCTATCCCACAGCTATTACCCATACAAAGGTATCCCTGCCATCCCACTGCTATCTTACACCATCCACAAGCCTGCAAAGGCTTAAAACATTTTAAAAGTTTCCAGCAAGACTTTTAAAAAAAGAAATGAAGCAAGTGTGTGAATCAAAAATAGAACTTTTTTATTAACAACAAGCTATAAGACAAAAATGAGTCTCTGGCACTCCTCTTGGTGGCTCAGTCCCTCAGGGTGAAGGGTCCAGGTGCTGTGGAGGTAAGCTGGTGCTGGGTGCTTGTCTGATCCCCTGCATCATCAGCTCCTCCAGAAGCAAGAAGCAGCAGAAGCTCCAGTCCCAAGAAGAGCAAGCCCGTGCTACAGAAGCCCCAGCAGAACCAGAGTGAGGGCAGGGGGTGGGATGGTGGCCCTGTCCCTCTTGCCAGGGCTGGCAGCAGATGGCTGAGGCTTTCTGTTCTTCCCATGGTTGTGGGGTTGCTCTTGGCAGGGAGGCTGGCAGGAACCAAGGGCTGGCAGAAGGCTGGCACCAGGGTCTGGCAGGAAGGCTGGACGGCAGGCGGCGCACCAAGGCTGGCAGGAAGGCAGGAACCAGGCTGGCAGGCAGACTGGCTGGCAGCAGGCGCAAGGCTGGCAGGAAGGCTGGCAGCAAGGCTGGCAGGCAGGCAGACAGCAGGGCTGGCAGGGAGGGCTGCAGCAAGGCTTGCAGCAGTGGCTGGTAGGCAGGCATGCCAGGCAGGGCAGCGCAAGGCTGTCAATCCATCCGGCAGCAGGTCTTTCCTTTGATGGTGACCTGCTTCCGAGCTGCTTCCCTTTATACTCCGGGGCTTAACGCAATGCATCCTCCCTGCATGCGCAATTAACCCTAGGCATCCGTTAGGTTCGCTGTGCATCTCGCTAGGCTTTCTGCTTGTGCATCGCTTCATCGCTGGTGCATCCCTTGTGCATCCGCTCTTTCCGTTCCGCATCCGCTTTGCTGCGGCCCCCCGGAAGCCTTGCAGATGTGCCATCCGCTCTCATCCACTTCCATCTGCTAGGCTTCCGTTCCGCATCCGCTTTCCATCCGCTCTGCGTCCTCCCGCGTCCGTTCCTTTCCAATGTTATCCGCTTGTTATGGCAAATTTTTGCCCCTTTTGAGAGCGGATAACAACGGATGGAACATTTTTCTCGTCCGTTGTGTCCTTTTTACAAACATTTTGCATCCGTTGGGTAGTGTGACAGGGCCTTTATGTACTTTTTATTTTATTTCTTTATTTAATTTTTATTTTGCCTTTTATTACTTTGTAAGTATCTCAAGGTGATGAGCCCAATACCTAATACTCCTTCCTTCCCCTATTTTCCCCACAACAACAATCTTGTGAGGTGGGTTGAACTGAGAGTGTTCATTTAAGCTTTCAGGCAGAGGCATCTTTGCAGAAAAAATTGCTTTAATTTTAAATTGAATACAGCATGTTCAGATGTATGCAGACAAATGAATGGTAATTGCACATTTAATGACAGAATTTCTATCATTTTATCCAGCTAAATGCATTTGTCCAAAAATCTATGAAATATACAATTAATTTCTTGTGATTGCTTCAGTTGCTAAGAAGGTCGATAGAAGTGAAATCTTAGTTGTTTCAGTATATAGGGTCCAAAGACCAAAATATGCCATGGCACATATGGTTTGTGAATATAGCAACATCTGCCTGCAAAACAGCTATCTTTTCCTTTTGCTTCAGAATCATGGGAGGAAATCTTCATTGTCTACATCAGGGGTATCAAACTTAGGAGGGCATCACGTCTTCTATCAGGACTTTTTCCCCTTCACAAACCATGTGGGGATGAGGCCAGCACATGAAGCATCTGACCTGTAGGCCACGAGTTTGACACCCTCTGGTCTACATAGACCAAAACACCGTTTTGCCTTTGAATAAAAAGCACCATCCAGCCCTAACATATATTTCTGTCAACAAAGAGAAGCTAATATTCACAGTTAATTGGACATCTTGATCATCACAGAGTGTCCCCAAATCAGTCATTCTAGGTGAAGTGACCTATGTACAATAAAAAAGTTCTCAGTGAAGCAATATTTATCAGGCTCCTCTAACTTTGAGAAATATCCCTATTCTTCATTCTAAGATTTGCAGATTTTGTAACTTGTAACTACTTCTGAAAGTATTTTAGCTCCTGCAAAATTAAATTATAAATTAAATGTCCTTGCCCCTTTCTTATTCTGTAGGCATTGTCATCGTTATTCAGTTTACTTGATTATTTTTCCAACTGCAAAAATTGAATGTTAGCATTGTATTATTTAAGAATATAATGATTCTACCTCCTTTTTCAGTTTTTATAGTACTAATCAGGAGAAAATAGAATAAATCCTTAGGATAAAAATGTTAAAATAGGGAAGACCCTAAATAGAATATCAGTGTCATTATTGAAGGCAATATACAAAATAAATATAATAAAAGTTCATTGATTTCACTTGGAACAAAACATACATTACACTGAAGTTAACTGCAACCCACAATCTGTTTAGTAGGTTTAATCAGGTGATAGACAGATTCTCCAGCAATAATCCTAATGGCTCATCCAATGATAATCTTGTAATCTCTTTCATTATTTTGATCCTTCTGCTCTCTCTGATATATTCCCCTTTTACTTCCTTTAAGCTTGATAATCACTTTGTTAGTCCAATATTCACTCAAATTTTAGACCTAAGTGTGTGAATTTATGTTTGCTGATCAGTGCTCCAAGGGAGCAGACACGACTAGATTGATTTTTCTTGCTATTGTTACTATTTGCCTTCAAATTTATAATTCAAAGGCATTAACCTTTTTTGTTCTTTCTCAGATTTCTCAGAATCTTGCTTTCATAGCCATATGAAAGACCATTGCTTAAACTATTCTAATATTTATTGCCATTGAAAAAGCCTTATTCATATGATGCTGCCTAAGTTTTTAATTCCCTTCCACTCTAGATAATTAATCTCCTTTTTATTTCTCATGTACATTGCCTATCTTTATTAGTTTTTTATTTGCCATTAGTTGTAAACATATAGGTTAGTATTACCTTTGACTCTCTAACATTAAATCCAAAATTTCTATTTTTACTTTGACAAAGAGTGTTCTTTGTTATTGGCTAAGAAAAGTCATGCCATCGGTGTATCTCAAATTGTCAGTGTTTTAACTTCTGATTTTGACTCCAGCTTTGACATTGTAATATTCACTGTATAATTTAAACAACTTGAGGAACAATATGCATCCTTGTTTCACTGCATTCCAAGTGATGAACCATTTTGAACTGTGTCCAAATTCAGTTTTTATATTAGCTTCTTGTTCATTGTCATACTTCCTGAAAAAAATAATGTCATTAACATATTTCTTTCCACTCCTTGCAAATGGCTATAAATATCTATTAATATATGATGTCAGGTATTAATTTTATCAAGAGCATAATATGTAGTTATTTTTATTTTAAATATCAAGAGACAATATCAACAAGAAAACTAAAGCAAACTAATTTTATAAAACAAACAAAAAAACCTGATATTAATTTAAAATGAATTTTACTCCAGGCATTAACATTTTATAAAGTATTTAAACAAATGGGGCCATTTTAATTTAGCGCTGAAGAGAGTATGGAATTGACATCAACTATCAGCACATCATTTCAAAGTTACAATTCTATCACAAAATGGGTTTCATAACATTCTGATCAACAAGCAAACTTTGTATGAATGGGCTGAACAGCAAAACAATTAAGTGGATATATGTCTGACTGAAAAAAACATTGCTGAATGGAGTATCACAATCTTGAGCATCCATGTTCACTTGAATGAAAAGTTGGAGGAAGTGATTATGAAGTTTGCACAAAAATGGATACCTAATTCCCAAGAAGATAGAAATAATATTTAAATTTGCATTGTAGATTTAAACAGTTGGCAAGAGAATAGTGGGATAGATTCAATAGATGAGTGCAAAAATTGTGCAAAACAGAATCACACCCCTGATTATTGGAATATAAATCATGTATAGAATATGGTATACCTGGCTTGGCAAAATACTTGTGAAGCAGACTATGAAACTCATTGCTTGAAAATAGGATTATGGATAGGCATCAGTGTGGTATGTCTATAAGTAACATGAATACAACTGGAGGCTGCATCATCAGAGTATAAGTTGTAATCCATAGGGGTGTGATTCTGTTTTATTCCATTTTGCCCAGGCTTCAGTTCAAGAATTGTGTTAAATTCTGAGCATCATATTGGAAGAGGAGGTTCTTTTTCAAACCTTTTTCAAGGTTTTTCACATGAGAAAAGGTTTAAAGAAGGCAGAAAGAATAATCAGGAGATTAAAAACTAAGTTGTATGACAAGAGATGGAAGAACTGGGAATATTTAATGTTAAGGAAAGCAAGGGCAAAACAAGGAGCCAACAGAAAGACTGATGCCTCAAAATTCCTCTCCAGACAAAGGGATGGGCCTGTTGTCACCCACAAGCATTCCACACATCCATTCCAGACTGTATCCAGCAGCTTTAGAGCTTTGGGAGCCAAGGAAAAACATGCTTTGCCCAAGTCATGATTTGGAGCCTTCTAATAGTCATTGGGTTTGCCCATTTCATTTTTTAATCACTTCAGAAAATTGCTTATTAAAGGCTTTTTGGATATTAAGAACCTAAAGAACAAGAAGTTTCATCATACTAGTTGATTTTCCTTCAATCCTCAGCAAAAGAAGTTTCAGCAAGTTTAAAAACTTTTTTTTAAGCCGACATAATAATAAATGATTGATTAAAATGTTGATTTTGAAAAGTTATAAATGGACCAGAGAGTTTGGGGGGTGGGGAATGAAATTTATTATAAGAATCCTTCCTGTAGGTTATTTAAAATCCTGTTAAAATATATGAAGATTTTGAATTTAAGAAATTTTCCCATTAGAAAATGTTGTGGATTAAAGAAAAACATAAGAGTTTTTGAAGACTGAATACTGGGAGCAATCAGAAAGAACTAAATATTATAATTAAAGGGATGAGAAATGGGGATTGAATGGAGGATGGAGAAAAGTATTTTAACTTTCCAATTCAAATTCAAAGGATATTTTGGAACAATGCATTAAGAAATTTCTATCAAGATTGTTTGCTACCATAAAAGAGGAGATAGAAGAGGACACAACTGAGAATAAGTGTTTTGGATTTGGATTTAAAAATGACAAGCTACAAAAATCATATGGGAAAAGATTCTACATTGGATTTAAAAATGAAATTGGCTAATTTCTTATGAAACAAACAAAATGTTAAAAAGTTATTATATTTATGTAGTTTACTTACCAAGCACATCTTAAATTATCAAATCAAAATATCTTTATAATCCACAAGACATATCATACCTTTTGAGCACCCCCAATGTTTGGATATTGAAAATTGAAAATTTTGACATGCCCTAATGCACATGAAAAATGTAAGGGCTATTTTATCGAAGCAAGAGTTGATGAATCTCACTTAAACATTTTTGTAACTCAGAGAATTGCTTTCTGATGATAGTTTATGATTGCCTGGATTATTTTTTGTTTAGCTAGCTAAGATTTATGCGGAAAAAAACTTTAATTTTTGTAACACAAGTTGTAATTTTGAGAAGATAAAGTTAACAGTATTTGGGTTACAAGAGACTTTCGTGGGGCATATGATCAGATGTGGATTAATCATACCAAGTTAAACATTGTGAAGTTGGAAAAATAACAGCAGATTTGAATTCTTGGTGTAAAAACATATATTTTAGAACCCATCACTGAAAAAAAGCAAAATTAAGTTTCACTCCATTAAATGGCATGCCCTAATTGTCTTAATAACTAAAGAGATGCATAATTAATAAATCAGGGGAATGGATTTTTAAAAACAAAAAGAAGGAATATAAAGTTGGCTTATTTGATCAAGGTTAAATATATATGTGATGTTTTTAATGGGTTTTGAAGAACAACCAGGACTAGACTTTAAAGATTTATTGATAGATATGACATGACTTTTTTTGTTGTATTTTTAGAATAAGTGATTAGCTGTGGTGTTAGAAATAAAAGGAATGGTTACAAAATTAGTTTATTTGATTAAGGTTAAAATATGTTATTTTTTATATTTTTTAATTGGTAAATAAATTTCTGAGGTGAGACAAAGGAAATGATAATAAATTAATTTGTGAGTCACTATTTGAAGGAATTAACGATTAATCCCTTGACTACATCTAAATGTCAAGGCTTTTAAGATTTGTTAATAGATAAGAGATAAGATATGGGAAGAGAATTTTTTTATTGTACTTCTAAAGAAAATTATAAGTTACTGTTTTAAAAAGAAAGGAATTTCAAACTGATTTGTTTGATTAAGGTTGAAAGGTTGCTGATATTTCTAGTTACTCTTAGGCATTACAATTTGTTTATAAATAAGAAATGGAATACGTGAAGAAGAGATATTTTGTTGAAATGTTAGAGCAGGTAATACAGGTGGTCCTTGGTTTACAGCAGTTCATTTAGTGACTGTTTGAAGGAATAATGACACTGAAAAAGTGTCTCATAACCATTTTTCACACTTATAACCATTGCAGCATCCCTGTGGACACATGACCAAAATTCAGATGCTTGGTAACTGATTCATATTTATGATGCTTGCAATGTCCTGGGATTGTGTGATCACCTTTTGCAATCTTCTGACAAGCAAGATCAATGGAGAAACCAGATGTACTTAAGAACTATATAATTAACTTAACAACAATAGTGATTCAGTTAACAACTATGGCAAGAAAGGTCATAAAATGGAGCAAAACTCACTTAACAAATGTTTAACTTAACAACAAATTTTAGCCTCAGTTGTGGTCATAAGTTGGGGAATACATGTATCTGCTGAAATTGTTTTACTTTCTTAATGAAGTGGAAGTGCTTTCTTTATATATATTTTTCTTTTCCCCTGCACTTTTTCTCTTTTTCCTATTTTTCTTAGTTATTTTAGCTTTGTATTTTTAAATGTTAATAATCATTATTTTAAAAAGAATTAGGAATATATAATATTAAAAGACAAAACTGTCTGATAGTATACTTCAAATACTTCAAAAATGATGCATGGAAGACAGCCAAATCCTATTCTTTCTTTATTACTCCCAAGTGCAGGACAGGTTACAGAACAGCAGATTCTGACTGATTGTTAGAAGGAATTTCTTAAGAGGAAGAGCAAATTGATTGTGTTGGTGATGACAACTCTAGATACCTTGAAGTAGAATTATTTATTTAGAATGCCTCCATCTTGTCCAAGTTTATTTTCATTTTGTTGACCTTCATCAATCCTGTTACAGCTCCAGACAGTTCACCATTTCTGTAAATAGTGTTTCAACACATTCTAGATTATTCCAAGAAATAAAGATAAGCATAATCAGCATACAAATGATATGTATTTCAAATACAAGGATGAAAATTTACTGCTTTTGTTTAACTGTACGGGGATATGAGGATTCAGATAGAACTTTTCAGAACTAACTCACAGTTTGAAATTCATGCAGTAAAGCAGAAGATCCTCATTATTATTGTCTGAAACTAACTTCTAAGAGAAATGGAGAATCATTACATCATTAGCACTCATCAAATAAAATACCAAGGCAGATTTTAACAAAATCACTCAAAATATCAGCAAAGTACTTTCCAGGCAGAATCCCTCCCCCAGTCTCCCCTAATACTGGTTTGACTTGCCTTTTTCAAAAAGAAAGCACAGAATTACCTGAGATCATCATTATATACAGAAAGTTGCATGTTAAGATTTTTGTTTTATCTTGAGCACTTCACTGATAGAGTTGCTTTTCCATTTTTTAAACCTTTTTACTTTATATTGCAGGTCATATTGTAGCTGTTGCAAGCAATGATGGAACCGTTAAGACTTTGGAACTCAAATCTGGACATCTTGCCAGCTTATTGGGCCATGAAGATAAAGTTCAGAGTGTAATATTTGATCATATGGCAGAACATTTAATTTCAGGCGGTTCTGATGGCACTATTCGTATTTGGAATTGAGATCACTATTTAGAGAAATCTCACAGCACTGAGGGTGGTTTATAATGCCCTCATCCGAAATAAACATCTGAAATAAACAATTATATTTTACATTAAATAAAATATCTATATTTTTACTTAAACGAAAACAATATTCCAAACTATATTTTTCTTGTATCTTTCTTCATGGCTTTAAATATGTATTAAAATATATACAATTTGCCATTTTTCTGAAGAAATAGCTTTATATTGACATCTAATGACAGAAAACATGAACTGCAGAGAGCCCCTACCCCACCCCTTTTCAAGTTATTATAGTGAAAACTACAACTAACTGTCTCATTTTGTGAAAATAATAAAATATATAACTTACTACAGCTTCTGCGATGAAAATTTTTTTGGGGTGGGTGGGAGCTTATTATTTCTCCAGATAACATTTTTAAAATATGCATGCATATTCAAACACACTGAGACGCAGATGTAGCAAATGTGGTAATTTTTGGGGGGAGGGGGAAGGAGAGAATTCTGCATTAACAAGGCAATAATCAGACCAATGCCTTGGTTGTTACCTTTGCCAAATCATTCAGTAAATGCAGAAAGCTTCAGTCTACCTACTTCCACTTCCTGTAACGTAGTCCTGCAGTCTGATTCCTAGTGCCTTGAAAATAAGCAGTTTTTTTTTTCAATGAAGGTGATCATCAGATGTAGATAACATTTAGGAGGCATTTTATAAAATAGCTTTTCCTTCACAAAAGTGCCTAAGGATAAATCTAATGCCCGTGAGCAAATGCATCGGACTGGGGTGGAGGTGGGGGGGGGAGTTTGCTGCTCGGAGGAGCGGCACGTTCTGCCTGCATGATGCAAAATGAGAGTCACGGGCTGCTGTCCGTGGTGCTGAAGGTTTCCAACTGCTTGATGGAATGCCCTCCGGAGGAAGAGATGCTGGGCTGCTGCTATCCAGGATATTGAATCTTGCTGAAAGTTGTTATTGTGATTAAGAGCCACAAGAACCCCACTGCTTATTTGGGGAAGAGCCTCTAGAAAGCAGCATAGCATGATGGTGCTGCTCACTGCATTTCAGTCTGGATTGGCTCTGAGCTCTAGCATGCTGGTGCTGTTTCTGGAACTGGAAGCATAGCATATTCTCCACCCTTGTGTGCCTTTTTGCTGATATATATATATATAGTGATTTAGTGGGATTTTTAAAATTTTATTTTTGATGGACCTAAAGACTGCAACCAAGGAAATAGATTTTGTAAAATCCTGGAACGATGATTCTTTTATTTTTTGTTTTTATTGTTTTGTTTTGGACTCTTATTTTCTATAAAGCAGTCTCATCTTTGGACCCTTTTATGACTGATTGCTTTGAATTTTGAACAGTTGGCTAAAGCTTACATCTCTTGGGGATCTGCTGAGGTTCTTCTATGACATGGGAGGCTTTAGAAACAAAAGATTTTTTTCATAATACTCCCGCACAAATATAATTAAGAAGAGTTTTTTTCCCTACTATATTGCTGAAGTACAAATCCATTGTGGTTTGTGACTCTTCCTACCATTCACTCTGAGTAGGTAAGTGCCCATTTTTAAGAGAAAATGATGTTGATTTCCCAAATATTTAATAGTACCTTAATATCTCCTTTCAAAAACCAAATAAATGTAAATAATATATGTTTTTGGTTTGATTTTTAATCAAGGGACTTCATTATCATCCCATTTTTCTCTGCATCAAAATAAATATGTATAAATTGTAAGCAAAACATTTAGGATGATAAATTACTGCAGTGAAATCTTGTACCACTTTCTGAAATGGATTTTGCCTTTGCCCAGATGTCTGACAAAATTGATTGAATCCTGCTGTCCTTATAATAAATAGCTTCTTTTGAATTTGCTAAAAAATGTAAGTTTCCTCAGCTTTAAGTATACCAGACTAAAGCCTACCTGTAGAATGCAAGTGACTGTCTGTTCAGAGCTGAAAGGCAAGCTAAACAGTTTTATATCATCCAGAATAAAATACTGTGATTGCAAGAAAGGCTCCCATAATTGCAGTAAAATTTTCCATTGTAGTAAAATCATGTCCTAGAGCATAAGCAATGAGACAGCAAGCTTTTGAAATGCATAGTCCTTCTTTATAGAAGCATTTTAAGAGCCTACTTTGTTAACCAAATTATTTTACTAGTTCTGTAATATACAAAGATTGTCTATTATCTGAGTCATTTCTGTTGGGCAGTGAAATTATATATAAATCAACATAAATATATAAATAATATGTATGCATTTTGCATTTATTTGTATGAAAACCATAATTCTATTGCTATTGGAATCTGCACACTGGTATAATATTAATTACTAATCCATTTGATCCCACAGTATCAGACAAGCAGAATAGGCTAGGCTATTGTTTAATTTGCAGTTGCATGTTTCATATGCAATGAATCAAAACATCACTTTGCAACAGAGCATTTTATGATAAATTTCATTAGAAATTATTTCATCATAAGATATTTTACTGTCCAAATTCATAAAAAAGAGGGAATCCTACCATATCAGTCTTCAAATATTTGGTTAGAGGAGCTGTACCAGAGTAAGAGTAATGTACCAATGTACATTATTGACTATAATCAATAGGAAAACAGGAGTATAGAAGTAATGTTTAACAAAGCAGCAAGGCTTTCTGCAATTTCAAATGAAACATGTGGTGTGAATTATTGGTTCTCCATGCACATATGGATGTATAAGAAAATGAAGTGACATGGCCTACTGAGAAATCCTATTCACCTACTGGCTTTGAACTGCATATGGTGAGTAAGGTATCACATTTGTAATAATTTGATGAAATGCCATTTCTGAAACCTAAAAAAGAGACCGAAAATGTAAAAGCAGGAGAAAAATAACTGGTAGCTACAAGTATATATATATATATATATTTGTGCTGTTTAGCTTCCTTCGGGTATTATCCCACGTCATTGTAGTTCTGTTAGAAGTTGTAGGCCGTTCATTGTAGGGTTCTGTTAAAGTGTGTAGCAACGTTGTCAAGCAGAAATCTCATCTGGCCATCATCAGGGCTTCTGTATGGAAGATGATGATGGCAGATGAAGATTCTGCTGACAACGTTGCCTACAGGACTTTAACCAGACACTACAATGAGCTACAATTTAGACAGAACTACAATGAACGTGGGATAATACCACGAAGGAAGCTAAGACAGCAAGCAAATGTACAGTACCCGTGGAGCTTAAAAAACATATATATATACTAGTATATTATATATTATAGTAGTATAATATAGGCATACCTGCACTGTGACTACTGGATCTTGATGTGACGTCAATCTTCAGAAGAGCACAATGGAGGTCTTACTAAGAAAAAGCCAGGATGAACCTGTTTTAAGGACAGATTACAATATACAGTGTAAAAATTCAGCAATTTTAAGTGATTAAACTTCCTAGTATCTTAAATATAATTTGATTGTAAAGGATCTTTAAAATGCAAATGTTCTTTTCATTTTATTTTTCATGAAAATACATATTTTGAATGGTGTTGGACACTTAACCTGGGTTGGAAGCAATATCTTTGCTTTGTCCCATCCTTAAAAGTATCATTTACAGCAATTTAGTAAAAGCAAAAAGAACTATGTCTGTACTAATAAATGTGCAAGCGATCTAATAAAATAAGTTTGATTTGCAATTGTCTACAATATAAATATTCAACATGGTAATTAGATAAAATGTAAAGATGTAAAAATGTAAAGATGCAGCATCTTATTTTCATCTTTTTTAACTAACAGGCAAAATGACCAAACGTGAATAACATTTTCTCATACTTTTCTATTTATAACAATGTATCATATGAAGAAAAGCTTGAATCAAAAACATGGCAAGAAAATGTTTTGCATTATTTCTTTAATTTGATGAGAATATTGTTCTATTTTACTTTTAAACTAAAATATTGAAATGCACAGAGCATATGCCATTGAAATCAAGATGAATTAAGGTTTCCTTGCAACAGAAAAGAGTCTGTGCAACTTGAAGACTATTCAGGTTACGTGCACATTTTCCTATTTGTTATTACGAGAGTCAGGATGGAAATATGGACTGGTTTACTTTGCTATTTTAAGAATTGATAGAAGACAGGATTTCTAATGAGCTAAAGCCTGGCAGATGGAAGGCAAAAAAGAATTGGGGAAAATGCATTTTTTGAGGGGAGAAAAACATGTTTCAATTTCTTTTTTATATATATGTTTTCAGTGTATCACATTGGCCTCTCCATGGAAGCATCCATACATATCTGATATAAGCACCATACTCAGAAGCTCAGGAGGGGGAATGGCTCTTCATATTCATGAAGCCTACATATTTCTGTTGCTAATTCCTTCTTTGGTCACTCCAGCTGCTTTCAATCATGAAGACTACCCTGCTGATGAAGGTGACCAGATTTCAAATAATGATAATAACCTGATTTTTGATGACTATCGGGGGAAAGGATGTGTAGATGACAGTGGTTTTGTATACAAACTTGGGGAGCGTTTTTTCCCTGGGCATTCCAACTGTCCATGTATTTGTACCGAGGATGGGCCTATTTGTGACCAACCAGAATGCCCCAAAATCCACCCAAAGTGTACTAAAGTAGAACACAATGGATGTTGTCCAGAATGCAAAGAAGTGAAGAACTTTTGTGAATACCATGGAAAAAGTTACAAAATCCTAGAGGAGTTTAAGGTAAGACCAAATAAATTTTGTTGATGTAATCACTTGGTTGATTATGTACAGTTGATTATGTACAGACAGTGTTCAATGCTGGATTAATCAGGTTTTACATAGACTCCCCCCAACCTCATTATAACATTAGTTGTAATTTCTGTAAATAGTTGGTGATCTGCCATACTAGTTAATGGATAAGTCAGAGAAAAATAGGATATGAAAAGGAAACACAATTACCAATTTTACTTCATAGGTATACGGTTGTAGGGTTTCCATTTACACTAATGTTTAAGTGTATACTTTTCTGTTCAAAATCCTTGGATGAAATAAAGCCAAGAGCTATGAATTAACTCAAAGAAGTATGTCAGTCCAAATATTTCTTCTAAAAATATATATTAGACTTATTGTTTCTTGCATCACAGGTATATAATATAGACACCACTTTAGCTGTTTGGCTTACTGAAACTTAGTGAGAGAAATGCAAAGTTGTTCAATGAAGCAAACAAAATATATAATGTGCAACAAGGGATGTCTGGCCAAGTAATAATATTTCTGAAAATATTTGATAAATAATAAGCTAAGTGCAATGTGACATTGCTTCAAAAAAGGCAAATGTAATATTAGACTACATATTGTAACAGAAATATAGTTTTAAAATTATGAAAGAAAGTTGCTCCATTTTATTTTCATTGACCAGATCCCAAATACTATCTTAAGTTATAGACACTAGGATTTTGGAAGAATTCAGGCAGCATGGAATATGCTCAGAAATAACCAAGGAATATGATGAAGGGGTTAGATCCTGTGAGAAGAGTTTGAAGGAATTAGAATGTTTTGTCTAACATTCAAAAGAACACTTCTGTCTAAAGAACACTGTGACACTGTGACAATATTCTTCAAATATCCGAATGGACGTCACATGAGGAAAGTGAAATGATTCTCTGTCATGTCAGAGTAGCAATAAGGGACTAATTTATAGGAAAACAAATTTGCCTTCACTGAAGTATTCAAACAAAATGGACAATCATCTGTCATGTATGCTTTCATCTGAATTCCTGCCCAAAATGATTTTTGCTCAAGGGTTCTTTAAGCACAGTTCTCCAAGATTTCCATTCCAAAGCTTGAATGAAATTTTTTAGTGATGCTGCCAATATGGCCCGAACATTCCTCACTTTGTTCTCTATGTGAAGACATATTTTAGATTTAATGACTCTTGGTATTTACTATCAATTATATATTATTTTAAAGATTATTTGTTATGGCTCTTTGCTCCTTCCATCAGGATAATAAAGAAGAAAACTGCGATTTTAGTCATGCTATTGCAGAAAAATATTCATAATCAGTAATTTGCACATTGTGGGCACAATCTAGGCAAATTTAGTTAAGAAGCTAGAAAGATTGTAAGAGAAATTATAATTCCAAGGCATTCTTATTCCAGATTGCTTTGTTCCCCTGCTGTTCCTTGTCAGTAGAATCACTGGGGAAGGGTGATTTTGTCTTCCCAATTTCTTAAGCAAGCTTACTCCAAGTTACTGCAGCTCTTACTAACATGGTTCTGTCATTGAGAAATGTGAAAAGTACTTCCAAAGCATAGTGCATTGCAAACCATGAACTACTCCTTTATGAAATTAAAAAAAAAAACTTCAGGGAGATGAAAATAATTTAATAAATAAAAAAATATTTTGATAAATAAAATTTCAGTAAGACAGCTAAACATATTTTATTACAATAAAAGAAAATTGGAAAAGAACCATATTTTATCTTTCTCTCACAGGTCATAATATGGAATAACTGGGAATTTTTATGTGTATGAAAAAATTCTCTGCTTTAGGATATTTCAAATACCTTCTTCAAATTTCCAGTCAGCTCTGATGGTCAGTTCTAGTGGAAATTGTTCACCCCTTCCCATTATTATTAGAGAATTACTAAACACTATTGGTTGGGTTGTTGTGAACACTGCTATCAAGATCTTGTCATGAAAGTTTGAATGTGTGAACTCATATATGCTATTTCCATAACAGTAGCTCCATAAAAGCATGGCTGAATACTGTTGTTTTGATGTTGCAATTTGTCCACATGAAATGGTTCTCCATATAGGATAAGTAATCACCTTTTAAAATAATAAATCCACTTCAGTTTGCAATTTAAGACACTACAGCACAAATTGCCCAAGTTATATAAAGAATCCTTCCAGTAATGATATGTGGGAATGGCCTTCAGAGACAGGACAAAAGGGACACAACAAAAGGAGTAACTGAGAAATTCTTGCAGTGGAAGAAGCTCAGAAGAGACCTTCCCTAGTTTGGGGATTGCAAAGAGGGTGAGGAGACCCAGGTATGCTCAGATCTGCAAGATTCGATTAAGGCAACCTTGTAATAAAGTAGAATTAGCTTTCTGATCATGTTTTCTGTCTACCTTATAAGACTGACACTTCCTCACAAAGAAACTCGCATTTGAATTAAGCTGAAATATCAATGGACAAAAACTTATCAGACGAAGTAATCAGTGGAAATTGACATTCTACATCTGGGAGAAATGAACTGGGTTGATGATTAGTGAAATTATTTATCCAGTAAAATAAAATTTTGAAATAAATCTTTTCACATATGACAGCTTCTGACTTGCATGCTTATTAAGAATATTTCAGTGAAAATATTCCATATATATATATATATATATATATATATGTGCTGTTTAAGTTCCTTCGGGTATTATCCCACGTCATTGTAGTTCTGTTAAAGAGTTGTAGAACGTTTCAGCAGAATCTCATCTCCATCATCAGGCTTCTGTGTGGATGTGTGTCTACACAGTTCCTCTGTTTCAAATTTGAGGCTGGTCTATTCTGATTGGCTATTAAGCCCTGGTCTGTGTTTCATTGGACTTGGAGTTTTGATTGAATTTGGTGTATTCTGGTTTCTTCTGTCTGTTTTGTGTCTTTGATTGGCTTGCAACACTCTGTTCTTGTGTTGGAAGCTTTCAATGCCCCCAGCTTTGGGGGCTTCCTTCGTGTGAAAGGACGGCTGCTATTCATCAGCAAGCTGCTATTCATTACAACCTGGGTTTACCTGGGTGCCTGGTGGGGGGGTGTTTGAGTTGGAGCAAGACAGGCTGTTCCATTGGTCTGTTGTCTTCACTAAGGTTCTCTGTTATGTCTTGGTTGTGTTTTTGTGGATCAAGCTGGTGATTTTGTTTTTGTGGAAGCCTTGGCTGTCAACTTCAGCAGGTGCATAGTTTTCAGTCTTTATATGTTCTTATCTGCAGGCGTGGTTCTGGTAATTAGTGTTTTCCGCCACGGAAATTATATTCTGTGCTGGGTGGTGGTTGGGATTGGGACGTTGAGGTTAGCGGTTGTGTGGTGTTTTCTTTGGTATATGGTGTGTCCTAGTGTGCGCATCTGTTCTTTTGTAGATTAGTCAGCATCTAGAATGGTAGTTTGTTTGTTTATTTCCGTTTCCAATGGTTGAAATTGATTTTGGGTGGTGTTGTTTAGGTGGTTAGAAATTGTTTAGGTTTTCTTATTCCATGGGGCCAAATCACAAAATGTGTCATCGAGTATCTTAGCCCATTAGACTGGGTTTTGTGGGTTGGCATTAGCTAGGGCTCTGGATTCCGAATTCTTCCAATGAACAGGTTTGCAATGACGGGTGACAGTGGTGATCCCGATAGGGGCTCCTTCAATTTGCTTGTATCTTTGTTCATTTGTATATGAAATATGGTTGGTTAGGATTGTTCTGTTAAGTTTCCATGAGGTCTTTAGCTGGTTGGTATTTACCCTACATAAGAGGTACTACAGACTAAAATCAGTAAGGATACACACAGGCATCACATCAAAGACTGCCTTCAAAACAGACAAAAAAATAAGCACCATCCTGAGGAACCCCAAAAGACAAAATTGACTGGAAAACCAAGGCACTATATGAAATTCCTGTACACTCATGCCCGGCCAATACGATTGGAGTCAGACCAATAGAAGAATTAAGTACCCGCCTAGAATGAACACAAAAATGGCAGTAAAAAAGCTGGAACCACCTGCCTCACTAGTCCAACACATGAAAACCAAAGGTCACAACATCAAACTTCAAATGGCACTAAAACGCCTAGCCACTATAGAAAACCCCAGCCACAAAAATCCATCAGAGAAAGCCTAGAGATTGAAAAAAGAGACCTGACAGCATGAATAGAAGAGATGATTCCAGCAGACTGTCAATCATTTGGAAGCCCTACACTCTCAAATAGGAAGATCTCCACACCACAGGCCAGGCAAACACCTGGGCACAAACAGACTCCCTCTGAATACTCCAACTCAAACACCCCCCCCACCTGGCACCCAGGTGAAGCCCTAGCTTGCTAATGAATAGCAGCTGCTGATGAATAGCAGCCGCCTTTCACCACGGAGCCAAGGCTTGCATTGAAAGCCTCCAACACAAGGAAAACAGAGATGCTTGGCCAGCCAATCAAAGACACAAAACATGACAGAAAGAAACCAGAAACACCAATCAATCAAACTCAAAGTGCCAATGACACAGACGCCAGGCTAATAGCGCAATTCAGAATAGACCAAGCCTCAAATTTGAAAAGAGGAAGCTGTGAGACAGCACAATCCAACAGAAGCCTAATGATGGCAGATGAGATTCGCTGAAACGTTGCTACAACTTTAAAGAACTACAATGACGTGGGATAATACCCCGAAGGACGCTAAACAGCACATATATATATGTGTGTGGTGTTGTTGTGTTTGTGTGTGTGTGCTTGTTCAGCTTCGCTTCGGTATTATCCCATCGTCATTGGTAGTGCTTTTAAGTTGTAGCAACGTTCAGGCAGAATCTGCCATCTGGCCATCATCAGGCTTCTGGTATTTAAGTTTGTTTAACTTTAAAAGCACTACAATGATGGGGGATAAATACCCGATAGAAGCTGACAGCAACATGTAAGTACCCGCGAAAACTTAAAAACAACAATTATGAAACCTCTTCTGAGGTTTCGCGGATATTTGTATGTGGATCTTTGTTATTCGGGTTTTGCTCCGCAGCGTAAAATTGAAGTATCCTAGGGCAATGTTTTCGATGAAGTCTCATTTATACATCTTTCAGGCTTGTTTCTTCAGCTCTGTGCTTCTCAGAGTAATGTGAGCTTGGCAGCTGCTTCTTTACTTTAACTGCCTAGTGGGGTGTGACTTGATTGGGGTGGGGCTTGGCTGTGTCTGATTGGGCTGGGGGTGTGTTCTGTTTAGGTGGGGGCTTGGTTGTGCTCTGGTTAGTCTTTAGTTGCTGGCTCAAATCAGCTCAAATCCCCCAGCAACATATATATATATATATATTATATGCTGTCAGCTTCCTTTGGGTATTACCCACGTCATTGTAAGTGCTTTTTAAAGTTGTAGCAACATTTCAGCAGAATCTCATCTGCCATCATTCAGGCTTCTGTTTTGTATGTGGCAGGTATCACAGCTGTTGGCTTTAAATTTGAGGCTAGCCTATTGCTGTGCCAGGATTTTTTTTTCCTACATCCTGATTGGTTGGGAGTCTCTGGTCTGTGTTTATTGGACTTGGAGTTTGTTTGATTGGTGTTTCTGGTTTTTTTCTGTCTGTTTTAGGTGGCTTTGATTGGCTGGTAACATGTGTTCCTGTATTGGAGGCTTTCAGTGCACTTGGCTTCACGTGAAAAGGACCGGCTATTATCTATTAAGGAAGGCGAGATTTCATCTGGGTGGGCCTGGTGGGGGGGTGGAGCTATCAGAGGGAGTCTGTTTTGTAGGCCCAGGTGTTTGCTGGCTTGTGGTGTGGAGATCTTTCATTTGAGAGTGCAGGCTTCCAAATGATTGACAGTCTGCTGGAATCATCTCTTCTATTCATTCGCTTTCAGGTCTTTTTTTCAATCTCTATGGCTTCTCTGATGATTCTGTGCTGGGGTTTTCCTATAGTGGCTAGGGTTTGGTGTCCAACCCCATTGAAGTTTGATGTGTACCTGTATTTTTAATGTGTTGGACTAAGTGAGGAAGTGTGTTCCATGGCCCCTTTTAACTGCATATTTTGTGTCATCGCAGGCGGTGTCCTCTATTCTTCTGTTGGTCTGTCCAATGTATGTGCCGGGCAATGATGCACAGGGAACTTTCGTTATATGCCTGTGTAGTATCTTACTGATTTGTGTCTGTTGTACCTCTTATGTAGGGCAGGCAGCTGTTCCTGGTGTTGTTGATGCTTCTAGGTCTCTATTATGTCTTGTGTGTTTTTGTTGATCAAGCTAGTGATTTTGTTTTTGTGGAAGCCGTTGGCTGTGCAATACTTTAATCGGGTGCATAGTTCAGATTTTTTTTTTTATATGTGTCTTGTCTGCCAGGCATTTGGTTTCTGGTGATTAAGTGTTTTTGGCCACGGAGTTTTATCTTGTGGCTGGGTGGTGGTGGGATTGGGCGTTGAGGTCGCAGTTGGTTGTGTGTTTTTCTTCTGGCAACAGTGTGTCGCTATGTGTGCCAATCTGTTCCTTTTGTAGATTAGTTACATCTAGAAATGGTAGTTGTTTGTTTATTCCGTTTCCATGGTGAACTTGATTTTGGGGTGTGTGCTGTATGGTGTGTTAGGAAATTTGTTTTGGTTTTCTTTCCCATGGGGCCTAAATCCAAATGTTATCGATGTATCTTAGCCATAGTTTTGTGGTGCATTAGCTAGGGCTCTGATTCAATTCTCATGAACAGGTTTGCAATGACGGGTGACAGTGTGATCCCAGAGGGGCTTCCTTCAATTTGCTTGTATCTTTGTCCATTTGTTAATAGAATATGTGTTGGTTTAGCAGTGTTCTGTTAGTTCCATGAGGTTATGTTTAGTAGCTGGTTGGTATATATAACAAAAAAAAATGCTAATTTAATTATAACAAATCGTTAAAATGTTTCATGCCATAAACTATGGGCAGAGCGAAGGGAAAGGACATGGCCTCTCTCATCCTTGGGGGGGGGGAACAGGGAAGATTAAGAAAGCCACATGGTGCCTGGAAGCTTGAAGATCTGGATGGGGAGGAACTGGCTTCCCCTCAAATGGAAGAATAAGCATGTCCTCCCATGTCAGTAGAAACCTCTCCCTCCTTCACTAGGTGTGGCTGCCTGGAGTTGGGGGATGGGAAGGAGGGCCGGGCTTGAAGTGCCGACACAAGATGGGCTCCTAATAACTAGAGCAACACCCCTTTGGCCTTGACACAAGAGGACTTCCTGAGGCTAAGCTCCTGGTTTTCCCACTGCTTCCAAGCAGAGAAAGGATCCCTCCCCTTTGTGGAGGCCAAAGGCAGGGTGTTGTGCCCAGAAAAGCCTGGAGCTCTCCGCCTGCACAAGCAGGCTAGTTATTAGGAGCCCATTCTTCCTCGGCCTACTTTTTGGTCTGTGCATTTGGTCTCTCCCCCCCCCCCGCACCTCATGCCAAACGGAAAGCCAGCTGGGGTTCTCCTTCCCCCTCCTACTCTTCCCCCTGCTCCTTCCATCATTCAAATCCAACTTCAGGACAGAGGAGAAGCCCACTGGAAATGTGTGTTGGCATTCCAAACACCTTCCTCTGGCGCTCGTCCTCAAATTCTTCACATTCCTCCAGGCCTGGCTTGCTGAGGTGGAGGAGAGCAGCCCTGATGTCTCTGCTGCCCTCCACCCCCAAGGAAAAGAAAGCAAGCAGAAATAGCTCCTGCTGGGGGAAAGAACGGAGATCGGAAGCACAGGAAACAGAAAACGGCAACTTTTCAAAGGCGGCAGCTCCTGTCTTTTCTTGCCTGTGCCTTCTTCGATCTAAGTTCTTTTGCCCCAGTGAGAGCTATGCTTCTGCTCATTTTCCCCAGGCAGCGATAGCTGGGGCCATGGGGGGGGGGGCAGCAGAGCAGAGCGCCGACAGGGACAAGAAAACTGATGCTGATGCCCCATTCTGGACCTCTGAATTGGATGGTGAGCACAGACTTGCCCACTCCCACCACCACCAGCCAGTACTTTTCCTGCGCTGGGACATCCCTACAGTCTGTGGCCATCGAGGAAGAGCCCAGGCCAGGAGAGGCAAACTGGAAGATGTGGGAGTGCCGCACAAATGCAAGTAGTCTGGCACTCCTGCACTTTCCAGCCATCTCTACTGCTGCTTCAGCATGCCTGTGCCGCCAGCTCCCTCTTGCTGCAACAACACCATTACCTCGTCCTGGCCGATGAAGGCTATGCTATTTTTTGCAGGTTTGCACTTGGCCAAAGGGTGGGAGCCAGCTGGTGGATGGGCCATAATCCAGGCTGCAGCCTGGATTAATTGCTTTGGGGGGGTGCTTTGGGGGGACATTTCTCTGCGGGCCACCAAAATTTTCTCATGGACTACTGTTATAGACTTACATGAGCTTATAACTTGCATTGAGAAAAGTTTGAGGGTTGCTTTGTGCTAATTACCCTCCTAGATTTTCACAAAGAGGTCAACCTCTGCACCTCTGGTCATTTTAGTTGGAGGAGTGGACAAGAGGAAATTTTATGTCAGACAGAGGGACATTGCATGATGGGTTGACTCAAAGAAGCCCAGTCATAAAGCAATAATTGAGTCTCCGGTATTTCTAGACAATAATAAAATAAGAAAAAAAGAGAGAAATTTTATACATTTCAAAGATATGTTTTTAGCATGACACACCAAAGTGGCCACTGTGAATTTACAATTCCTCTTTTCATTTTATAGTTCTGGCAATACAGAGCAAGATTCTACAATATAAATTAAGAATACTGCAATAGGATTGCCCAATCTGTTTAGAAAACTAATAACTTTCTACAAATATGAGGAACAAACTGAAAAATTAGTTTAGTTCATGGCCAATGTATGCACAATTATTTACCTAAGGAAAAAGGAGTAGCTGAACAGAGATTGGTAGAAATCAAACAACTATATTCAACAGGAAAAAATATTTTGAGAACTACAATGGTATCTCAGTACTCATCATAAATTGGTTCTAGGAGGTGCAATGAATACCAAACAAATTTCTCTCCTAAGGAATAATGTAGTGAGTCATAAGGCAACCCTGATAAGTTCTATCTTGTGCATTGAGTAACAAACGTATGATGAGAACCCGGAAAAAAAGTTTACAACATGCATTGAATATCAAATTTGAAGAGTTTCAAAACAGTTGAGTACCAAGGTATCACTGTACTGGCATTCCTTCAGCTAGAATATAGACAATTAGCACATTTGGAATTTGGATGGCTTGTTAGGGTGTCCTCACAAAAGAGCCTCCATCATGGATGTGTTTGAAACAGTCAGAACAGTAGTAGCATGGAGAGGTGGAATCCCAATACACACCCACAGAGATCATGCTCTTTAATATCCAATCTCATTCCTATGTTTCTGGTGCTCAGAAACATTTGTAAATGAAGTTGATACCAGAGTTTGGTTCTTGATTTTTAATAAAATAATAATACCCCCATTTGGCTTCATTTCTCCAACAATAGAAGGGGAAATGAAACAGACAATCCATAGTGCCCAATACTCTCAGGTATAGTGTCAATTGTTTTTGGAAGATGGTTAAAGTGAACTAATATAACTTTCAGTGGGAATCTATTCCAGAGGACCAGGACTTGCCACAGAAAAGCAGCACTACCAGGTTCAGTACCCACCTCACCTCACCTCCCATAGTCAGGGAACTAGCACTGCTTTTCCCAGCAAGATTAAGTACTTTTGCAAAATTAGTCAGTAGGATGAATAGGGTTGTTTGATCTCAGCTTTTGTTTTAAAACAGGACTCTTTTAACAGCATGTTTTCTCCCAGTCCAAAGTTTGAGTTATCAATAATGAGATTAAAGTTAAACTAATTAGAATGAGTTTGTAATTTTGTGGAAATAGCCACAACATGATTCCATTGGTAGTAATAATGGTGGGAATTGTATTCAAATAGCTTCTTGGCATTCTTTTTTATTCATATCCGCTTGCTGATTAAGTCAAAAATGTAATCTCTAGGTTTATATTCTAACCAGAATTGTAATGGCGAGGCTTATCAGAAAAATGGCTCCTGTCATCATATACAGGCTGCTGGCATAAGGCAAGCATTTCAGTGCTCAGAAGAAGAAATCTTAACTAAATATTCTGCCATAAAGTTACCCAAACATGAATGTGCAATTTTAAACAGGACTTGATGAATGCAGTCCACCTAAGAGAGAATTTCTCAAGGGATGCAGTTTATTTTCAAGTGCAGCTAAGCAGGATAGACTCATTCTGATTTCTGTGTTTATATATACATCCCTGCTTTTTTCATCTTAAGTTTGAAAACAGAAAGAAAAATAACAACCTCCATATTTTTTTCAACCAAAAGCAGTTGTAAGCTGCATATATCTTTTGTTGATAGCTATTTGCATGTAGTAATCAAAGACACATCTTGTGGTAGTGGTCAACACATTCTAATTTTGTGTGGTTTAGTATCATTCATATAATTTATATCCCCACTGTCTACCTGCTGAAACATAATTTACTCATCTTAAAGATAGTACATAAACAAGTCATATTTATTATTCTGAAATGAAATAGACAAATAGCCAGTATAAACTACATAACTATTTTGAATCAAAATCAAAAATAAATTAACAAAATATTTCATAAGTTTTGATATAACATGGAAAAAATAAAGATTAGCTTTCAGTACGAAAAATGCCCATCCTACCTGTAGTGTGACAAATGGAACATCTGTATGTTTTATTGTGTTTAGTATGAAGAGCTGTTGTTTTCAGATGAGTATAATAAAATCTAGTTTTGATTGTTGCAACAAACTCTCCCATCTTCTAGCTAGTAGCTGTCTTAATAACCTTGTCAAACACTAATGACCAATTAATTATGAGAACATTTGTTTTAGAAATATCAAACATCTGCTCCCTTGCTAAGTCTCCATTAAAAGGTTTCAGTCAATTATATTAACAAATGTTTGTGCTATAAGTATAATGCTTTTCATGTAAGTGTGTATTTTCCCAGGCAATTTAAGACTGTAAGCAATCACTAACATATCGCAAAACTTTGGCAAAACATTATAATCAATTTTGTTTCCAAGGCTGAAATGTATCACTGGTAATTGGTCGTTTTAAAATCTGCAGCATACTTTAAGTTCAGAACTCCAATGTTGATAGCCTGGCTGACCATCTCTCCATTCTCTTTTGAAAAATCCTGGAGAACAGATAAAGTAGTTGAAGGGTAATCTTGTCCCTAACAGAGGAGAAAGGAGATTGACTAGTTTGCATTGAAGTTTTGGAAGAGTCTAAAGCAAATGGTGAAAGTAAACAATATGTAAGTACCATGTAAACCTATTAGGGGAGGCTAGCATCGAATTGTCAGGAATAAATCTTGGCAGGCTAATTGCATCTTCTTTGTGGATCAGGGAGAACCTCACATAGATTGCCAGAATACTATGGACATAATATGTCTTTACTTCAGCAAATCAAATGATGAAATTTCCTATAACATTTGGATTATCAAGTATGAGCCAGTGATAAAGTGATAACTGTCTCAAAAATCACAATTAAAAGAATTCTCTTCTCTTTTAGGAATGTATTGAGGAATATATTGAACTGGGAAGGCATATTGTTTGGTTTTGCCCCCAACACTGTAGAATATTTTTTTAGGAGTGCTTTGTATGGATAAAGAGAATACTTATCAAATGACAAACAGGACATCATATTTTCAAAGATGGAAAGAAAATTTAAATCATCTTGCTAGGTAAGAAAAGTAGGCTGAAAGCAGTTTCTAACCCTTTTCACCATCTTGCTGGCTGAGATAACTGGGAATTGTTGCAGTCTTGATGATATAGATGATCAAATACATAGATTAATTTGTATTCATTTTGTTTGCAAGTATAATAAACAGGCCAAGCTGCTAAAATATTGGAGTCAAATAGCAGAAAAGAGGTTTCTTTCTTCCCAAATCTATGACAATCCTAACCTAAATCTATTTAATATGCAAGAGAAAAAAAAATGAAAGGAATGATAAGATTTTATCTCTCTCCATAAATGGGCAGGCATACACAGTGTCCCCCAATTTGCTTTCCCCTAAAAAGTGCTCTGCTGAAAGTATTACACAAACATCCTAAAACTGTTTGGCATTGAAGCTACTTTGTCAGAGTGAGCTGCTCAATTTTTACAAAAAACAGGTTCTTAATTAATGTGCACATGCACACATGCGCACACAAATATCCCAGTTTTCAAAAGAACCTTATCCTCTTCCTAAAAGCAGTGAGTCGTAGCATCCCATGTAGCAACTAGATTAGTGGTGGTTTTCTTAAAAATAAAGAGTTCTGTAATTTCTAACATTCTGTACATAACTTGAATATATGGGCAGATGAAAGTATTTTAGTAACACGCCTTCTTCTCTGCTAGCTTACAGTACAACACCCAGCTTCTGAAGGCAGACAAGAGAAACTGAACATGTCAAATGGAAGCACATGATTTATTAGCTCCCTCTTGACAGAACTGTGGTGACACAGGGCCCATGCAAGAGTATCTGAAATTGCTATATTTCTGTCGTGGCTGATAAAAGCAATGCATATTCAAGAAGGGCATGTCAGACAATGAACTGTAATAACTGTAATAATACCTATATTAAAAGTAAATTATTTAGTAGCTGTCATTATCACAGTCAGCTGCCTGTCTATGTATTCCTCTGATGTTCCTCTGAAAAGAAGCACTGCTATCAGGCATTCAGCAGAAAAGTTGCAGTTGGTTAACAAGAAAAACAAAACAAATCAAGTCTGAAGGCCATATCTAACAAGCCAGGTTTCTCCAGCCAGGATGTTGGAATGCTATGCAGGATCACTGGCTGATTCACAGCCCACCAGACAAAGCAACAATGTGTGACGGTTGAGGTGTGCTGCTGCCCAATCGATCAGAATGTCAGGAGAGGGAAGTAAGCAGACAGAGAGCCCCCCCTCCTCCCCCCTACAGGCCAAGGAAATGCATAGATATTCCTGTATCTGTAAAACCTGAGATTGTGGTGAGAATTTGAGGAGGGGGGCACTATGCACAGCATTATTTTTTTTAATCCCCTGACTTTGTATTAAGTGTAGTTTTACCTTGAGTCACTTTGAGAAACTGCAGACATAAATCAAATGTCCAACCAAGAGCATGGGTTACAAGTGGTAGGATTCAAATATTTTTACTACCGATTCTGGGGATGTGGCTTGGTGGGCGTGGCAGGGGAAGGATACTGTAAAATCACCAGTCAGAGGTGGCATTTGCTGGTTCTTCGAACTACTTGACATTTCCGCTACTGGTTCTCCAGAACTGGTCAGAACCTGCTGAATACCATATCTGATGGGTTGTGCTTTGCTTTCAGCAGAATGTATTGAATTGTTAAACCCATCCTCAGATATAACTTAACAGAATTGAAAGAGACCTTGTAGGTCATCTAGTCCAACCCCCACCCAAGCAGGAGACCCTACACCATTTTTGACTAATGACAGTCCAATCTCTTTTTGCAAGTCTCAAGTAATGAAGCTCCCACAACTTCCAAAGACAAGCTGTTCCATTGGTTATGTGTACTTTTCATTTTTTTTCCTAAGTGTAGGACTTTACTTTTCTCTACACTGAATTTCCTTTTGTTAGATAGGACCCAGTGTTCCATCTGGATCTTGGGTCTATCATTAGGGTGTTAGCTATTCCTAGATGAAGATATTGAAGATATTGATTTATGAAGATATTGAAGAGTTCTGGGCCTAGGAGGGAATCTTGTGGTACCCGACTGTTTACTTCCCTCCATGTAGATGTAGTACCATTAAGGACTACTCATTGAATATGGTTTGTCAGCTAGCTGCAAATCCATCTGGAGATGGTTCTATCTATCCACTTTTTTCTAGCTTACCAAGAAATAGGTTGTGGTCTACTTTGTCAAATGCCTTGCTGAAGTTTAAGTAT
Organism: Laticauda laticaudata; assembly: GCA_004320025.1. Lineage (NCBI taxonomy): Eukaryota > Metazoa > Chordata > Lepidosauria > Squamata > Elapidae > Laticauda > Laticauda laticaudata. Next base: position 40,109 of record BHFT01005486.1, on the reverse strand, counting down.
ATTATGTCCACAGTATTTCTCTGGTCTACTAATTTAATCACTATGTCGAAGAATGAAATAAGATTGGTTTGGCATGATCTATTTTTAACAAACTCATGTTGACTTCTAGTTTTACTCATTTCTAGATGTTGGCAGATCTGTGGGGGTTTTTTTTATTATCTTTGCCAGTATCTTCCCAGGTATTGATGGTAGACTGACTGATCTGTAGTTTCCTGGGTCTGGTTTTTTCCCCCTTTTTTGAAGATGGGAACCACATCAGCTCTTTTCCAGTCCTCTGGTAGTTCCCCAATGCTCCAGGAATTTGAGAATATGTGGTACAGTGCTTTTGAGATAAATCTGCCAGCTCTTTTAGATCTCTGGGATGTAATCCATCAGGTCCTGGTGATCTATATTCATCAAAATCAGACAGGTGTTCGCTTACCATTTTTTTGCTTATTTTAATTTTTATTTCTAGTTTTCCTTTTACAGATATATTTTTAGTAGATTGGACAATGGTTTCTTTTTGCATGAAGACCACCGTGAAGAATGAGTTAAACAGCTCTGCTTTCTCTTCGCTGTCTGTTACTTCCTTGCCATTTTCTCTCTTTAGTGGTGTCAGAGTTTGCCCTAATCCAACCAGCACACAAGTAAATAATTTAGTAGCAGGATTCATTTATAGAAGAAATAATAATATACAATAATATAAAACATGATGCATATATGTAATACCCTAAATATTTCTCTTTTTACATTTACATTTCCCTCAGGCTTCCTAAGGGACATTCCTCTAACATTCCACATTCCAATTTGATATAACTTTGTACAGCATAGATGACCTCTTCTGTCTTGGGCACCATAAATTGTTAGGTTTTCCAAAGACTTTCCTCCAACGTCATCATAAATCCCTAATTACTAAAAGCTAGTTCTTGTTCTTCTCCAGTAGCTTGCAGGCTACCCTCTAGCCTGCAGGGTCCACTGTTGGTATCCATATCTGAGTCATGTTGATTTATTGTCATTAAGTGTTCTGGTAATTTTTTTACAGGATAGTTCCCCAGTGCTTTCCCTAACCTTCCCCATTTATCCAAGTTTGGGATTGGAATATGGTTGATACATCAACCATGGGGCTGGGTTATTGCTTTTGACAAGTTGGACAATTTTTTCCTTTGTGCAAAAACAGATGCAAATAATGAAATAAGCAGTTTCACTTTCTCCCCGTTATCTTTCATCTCCTTGCCATCTTCTCCCATTAGAATCTCTATCTTTAGCCCATGTCACACTGCACCAACGGATGCAAAGAGGATGTAAAACGTTAAAAAAAGCTTGCCATCCGTTGGAAAATGCAATGCATCCGTTGTGTACTCATTGCATACGTGTTTCAAACGCTCTATCCGTCGAGCATCCGTCCACTGAGATTTCATCCGCTCAAGAAGTTTTGAGCTGCACAAAACTTTTTGAGCAGATGAACTTTCCGCTGTGTATGATGTAAATCTGTGACATACGAGCAACAAACGTTCTATGTCCATTTATCATCCGTTAAACCTCCGCTGTATCCTCTCTGCATCCTCTGGGCATCCTCGCAACTCACATCCGCTGCAGCTGAAAACGGAAAGAGGGAGGAAACAAAAGTTACATGGAACGTCTACACAGCGTTAGTAGCACGAAAATAGAAAGGATGCGCAGTGAATGGTTTGCATCCTATATGCATCCTCTAGGCTTCCTATGAACATCCCTTTAACATCCCTGCTACATACTACCCACGTCCGTTCTTTTCCTTTCTTTTCCGTTCTGTTTATGCAAATTTTTGCCACTTTTTGGAGCGGATGACAACGGATGGAGCCACCCCTGAAAATTTGCTCATCCGCTGTGTCCTTTTTGCATACGTTTTGCAGCCGTCGGCCAGTGTGACCTAGCCTTTTCCTTGACTATTTTGTTTTTTACATGTTGAAACTTATTGCTATTGTTTTTGACATTTGTTGCATACCGTAATTCACTCTGAACCATAGCTTTCCTGACTGTCTTTGCAGATTTCAGCTATTTGCTTAGTTAACTATTTGTTTTAGTTATGTTCCCCTCTTTCCATTTTTTATACTTGTTCTTTCTCTCTCTTGATTTATCAGAGAGCTCTTTCTGCAACCAGGCTGGTTTCATCTGGAGTCTCTTATTTTTCTTTCTCAGTGGTATTGCTTTAGACTGGGCTTTTATAATCTCATTTTTTTAGTGTTCCCAAGCTTCCTGAGTTGTTTCTCCTTTCAGATTTCCATTGATGGAATCCTTCCTACTCATTCTCTAAGTTGTTTGAAATCAGCTCTCTTAAAGTCTAAGAAACTTATTTGATTTTGTTCTATTATTTGTGCCTGTGTTATATGGAATTCCAATATGACATAATCACTCTCCTCCAAAGTGCCCACATCTTGAACCCCCTCTATCATTTTATCCCTATTAGTAAAAATGAAGTCCAGTATAGCTGACCGTCTGCTTCCCAAAGGGGAAGGGGTCTCCTAGGTTTGTCAGGAATCTATTTGATCTCCCACTTGGTGCAGCATTTCCCTGTTGAGGTCAGTGTAATTAAAACTGCGCACCTGCACACCTTAGTTAACTAATTAGCAAAAAGTTCATCTATTTTCTCTGTTTGGTTGGGTGGTTTGTAATATATACTTGTCATTTCTTTTTCCTTTTATATTAACTCAAATTCATCCAAGATTTCATATTTCATTTTCTACATTTCTGTAGAGGTGTGCTTATTTTTTTATATAAAAGAACTCCATCTCCTTTTTGTTCAGTCTGTTTCTATTGAACAAATTCATTGAGTGTGGTTGGTCAGCCAGTTATGATTCCATCTGGGTTAGACAAAATCAGAACCAGATAGATTTATAACTGGCTGACCATCTGCACCCAATGAGTAGTCCTCAATGGAACTGCATTTACATGGAAGGAAGTATGCAGTGGGAATCCCAAGGCTCTGTTTTAGGCCCAGTACTCTTCAACATCTTCACCAATGATTTGATGAGGGGATAGATGGGGAACTCATCAAATTTGCAGATGACATCAAGCTATCAGGAATAGCCAGCACTCCAAAAGATAGGCTTAAGATTCAGAAGGATCTTGACAGACTTGAACATTGGGTGCCATCTAATAAAATGAAACTCAGTGGTGAAAAAAGTAAGATTCTACATTTAGGCAAGAAAAACCAAATACACAGATACAGTATAGGTGGTACCTCACTCAATAGTAGTAACTGTGAGAGAGATCTTTGAGTCCTAGTGTATAATCAATTAAATACAAGCCAGCAGTGTGCTACACCTGCCAAAAAAACCCAACACAATTCTAGGCTGCATTAACAGAGGAATAGAATCAAGATCATGTGAAGTTTTAGTACAACTTTATAATGCCTTGGTAAGGCCACACTTGCAATACTGCACTCAATTTTGGTCGCCATGGTGTAAAAAAGATGTTAAGACTCTAGAAAAAGTGCAGAGAAGAACAACAAAGACGATTAGGGGACTGGAGACTAAAACATATAAAGAACAGTTGCTGGAATTGGGTATGTCTAGTTTAATGAAAAGAAGGACTAGGGGTGACATCATAGCAGAGTTGTCATATCTCAGGGGCTGCCACAAAGAAGAGAGAGTCAACCTTTTCTCCAGAAGACTTGAGGGCAAGACAAGAAACAATGGATGTAAACTAATCAAAGAGAGAAGCAATCTAGAACAAAGAAGAAATTTCCTGACAGTTAGAACAATCAACTAGTGGAACAATTTGCCTCCAGAAGTTGTGAATTCTTCAACAATGGAAATTTTTAAGAAGAGACTGGACAACCATTTCTCTGAAATGGTATAGGATTTCCTGCCTCATCAGGGGGCTGGACTAGAAGGCCTCCAAGGTCCCTTCCAACTCTATTATTCTAATTTAAATCCTGCTAGCAGTACATTCCAATCTTGGAGTTCATGCCACCAGGTTTTTGTAAAGGTAACAGTGTTGTATCTGCCCACACTAGGACTTCAGGTTTGCCCTGTTTATTCCTCATGCCTTGTTAGTATTAGTGTATAGGTATGTGTGTCTTTTTTGACTGATCCTGCATTTGGTTCCTACATCTCCTATTTTGTACATGAGTTACCCTTCTTTCTCATCATTAATGATTGCCTTGAGATTTATGCTTGAGGTTAGGTCCTAAAGACTGAGGTTAGGTCCTCCCTCTCCAGTTCAAGTTTAAAGTCCTTCAGAAAAGCTGAGCCACTTGCTTTCCAAAAATGTTCTTTCCAATTCTTGTAAGGTATAGCCCATCCCCTGCCAGAGGCCATTCATGTAGGTATTGTAGATCATGGTCTAGGAATCCAGAATTCTCTTGACAGTACCATTCCTTGAACCACCGGTTTACTTCTGGAATCCTCCATCCCTCTTTGGATGTTTCCTCCCATTGTTTTGGCTTTCATGGCTAGCTGCTCATAATCTCCTGATGTTTTCAGAATCTTTGATTTTTGCTCCTGGGAGAAAATATACTCACGAGAACGGTGGTCACCAACCGGTGGGCCATGAGAAAATTTTGGTGGGCCACAGAGAAATCTCACCCGCAGAGAACCCTGAAAGCAATTAATCCAGACTGTGCAGAAATACAAGTCTGCACCGCCCACATGGCCTGTGGGAACCCTCCCTGCCCACTCACTCCTTACCCGGCAAATTTGCCTGCTAAATTGCTATTTTTCCTTTTTTTTGCTGACCTTCAGCTGTTCTGCTGTGCTGGGAGATTTAGATTAGCTAGGAAGCAGGAAATGGTTGGATTTTTTGCTTTCTAGCTAGTCTTTAGATCTTCAGCTCTGCTGAAGAACCTCCCTGTGGAACCTCCCTTAGGATTGACGGTTCTATTATTCAGTGCAGACTCACAGCAAGCAAATTTTATGTGACAGACTGAGCTAGCCGATGGCAGATGGATTGATCACTGAATGATTCTGTGAGCAACTCAATCTGCCTGCCTGCTTTGCCTGACAATGGCAGTTAGATAGATCTCTAAATGGATCTGTGATTCTGTGAGCAACTGAATCTGCCTGCCTGCTTTGCCCGATTTTGGGTAAAAGTTGCTCTTTTTTTTATAAAAAATTCAATATTTATATAAATATTTATAATATTTACATACAAGCCATGCCCAGCCAGTCACATGACTGCCAAGCCACACCCACAAATTAGGCCATGCCCACAGGACTGGTTAGTGGTCCCTGGGATTTAAAATTATGAGGTCCAAAATGTTGGCAACCCCTGCTCTAGAAAGATTGTCCGATCTACTAATTGCTAATTTTGTTCTTTTGAGTAGTAAATCTCCTATCCCCAACACATCCCTTTCTTTCCTTGGGGAAGTCTGGTCTACTTTTCTTCATATCACTGGTACACTTGATGATGTCTCTTCACCAGATGTTTGCATGCTTTCTTCCAAGGGGAGGCTATGAAATTGATTGCTTAGCTCCAATGGGGCTTGACTGGACTGGGCTGGGTTGGACTGCATGGACAATGTTCTCACTTTTTTTTCTTCTATGTTGCCATTGGTCTATCTTAAAGATTCATTTTCTCTGGTAGTTAATTGTTCCTTACTGTGTTCAGTTTGTTTACAGTCTTCTTCCTTAAGTTAGGGTTTCTCATTTTGTTGTTTGAGTCTCAGAGTGGTTCTAAACCCTTTACCTCTTTCTTTGGACCCTTAACTTTTTCCTCAAGTCTTTCAACTGGTTTACATTTGGTACAGATATACTTTGGATTTCCTATGGGTATGAATATATGTATGGCACATATTTTGCAAATCACAACACTGTTAGACTTTTTTCCATGACTATATTATTCTTCTTGTAAATTCTGTTGTGAATGCTTCTGGTAGATCCACTGCATGGTCTCTTCTTTCATTTAAAATTCAGTTTAATGTAAGATCTTATTTTTATACAAGTATGATTTTATATTATGTAATGTCTTGTGTTAGAAACTAAAGATAAAACTGCATTGAGTTTGCATGTGCAATGGACTTATGCCCATGATACTTTTTCTTATTGATTTATAATTTCACTTCTTGGTGCCCAGTTTTCTAGAGCTTTCATTAAATGTGTGTGGGTGTGGGTGTTTATTTTATGTTTTTGCATGAGACTTAATTCCTGGCAATTGTCTAGAGTAGTCCCATTGCAGTTTCCTTGGCAAGATTTTTGGAAGTGGTTTTCCTTGATTTTTTTCTTGAGCTAAGAGAGAGTGACTGGCCCAAGGTCACTCAGCTGGTTTCTAACTTGATGCCTTAAACTGGTTTGCTGCAGTAAAAATCAATCAAGATCTAGTTCACATCTGAAATCAATATTCAATAAATAATTGAAGAATCACAATCATTTGAGCTGTGGTAATGCAGTGGTTACAGTGCATTATTGCAGCCTTCCCATCCTTCTGAAGTTGGTAAAATGAGGACCTAGATTGTTGGGAGCAATATGCTGACTCTGTAAACCACTTAGAGAGAGCTGGAAAGTAATATGAAGTCTAAGTACTGTTGCTATTGCAATTAAAAACATAAAATCAAATTGATGTAAATTAAAATTTTAATTTGAGAAATTGTGCATATACATGCAAAGAAGTTATTCAGAACAATTCAAAAGTATCTTACACCATCGAAACTTTAGATTCTAAAGAATTAAATTTTCATTCAGAAAGTTGCACAATTTTCCCTAAAATGCATTACTGTTTCTTCTACCATTGCCATTCAATACAGCATAATATCCAAGAATCATCACTCTATGATGATCATCACCCTATAATCATCACTAGCATGATCGATGCTAGATGATACAGTGAGGACCATAAGCAGTTGCATAAAATCTATTCCTACTTGTTGGCTCCCTTGTCTTGAGCCACATTTCGCCACTAGCTCTATGAAGGAAGGAAGCCTTAATGAAGGAGTACAACAAAATTATTCTCATTTATCAATTGGCAGGCATCCAGGAAGCCCTTTCTGGCACTTGCTCAACAGCTGTCTAATAATTTTGACATCAACACACAGTGGAAAGCCAAATGGGCTGCTGAACACCCAGATACAGGCAGTTACATAGATGACCCTACACTAAAGGTGTCAGGTTTTGACCTTCCTCGCCAGCGTTGGTCAACTCTGAACAGGATCCGTACCCAACATGGCCAAGATCTTAAACTGGCCGAATATCTGACTTTTTTCAACATAGACCACCCTGTCCTCCCCCTCTCCCCCTCTCTCTGTCTCTTTCTCTCTTGATCTCGCTCTGTCTCTCTCATCTGTTTATCTCTATCTATGTAGCGTCTATCTATCTATCTGTCATCTATCTATCTATCTATTTATCTATCTATCTATCTTTCATCATGTATCTCTTTGTCTGTCTATCTATTCTTACTTTTTATTTCTTGTGTTAATTTAGACTTTTACCCATTCACTTCACTTATATCCCAAATTACGGTCTTCTGTATGCTCTGATCATTACCCAGATGGGTCTATAATATTTTACCTCTGCTATCCATTTGTGACTTTGCTCAATTGAGATTTTTTGCATAAGGCTTCTTTTGTAATTTAGAGAATATGTAAACTTACTTATAATATGTAATCTTACTTATACACAAGGCATTCCCTGTGCATGGTAAGAATATGAGTGATCAGTTTTGACACCTTTTGGACCACAAATGTCAGCCCCGGATCCATCTTGGGACAGATTTTCAGGGCTGCCATAGCAGGGGTGACAATGGGAGAGCAGTGAAGGAAGTTTAGCCATAACAACATTCTTTCACAAGAAATCAAGGGCATGCTGCTGGCACCTGAAGAGGAGTGACTGAAATTTGGTGGCAGCTGAGACAGGAGATGATTGGGCCATGAGATGTGAAGATCACTAAATGGGACAGGGTGTGAGCTTTAGTATGGGGGGGGGAATACAGGAATTCAGATTTGGGTTTTCCCAGATGTGCCAACATGACTTCTCTAATAAATTCTTACTTTGATGGACTTTGTCTCGGAGTTCTGAATTGCATTGAGGGTTTACTTGGAATGCTGACATTAACCTGAATCTCCAATTAAGAAAATTCCAATGACTTCTTGCAAAGTGATCCCGCTGTTCAGGGTGTTGAGCCCCAAACACACCCTGGACTAATGGGGAGTGCAAAGACTGAGGGAAAATGGAGCAGAGAATGGTGACCCCTGAGGGAGGTACTGCATCCATTTTGGAGGATGTTTGTGGAACTATATGCTATCCATTGGCTATTGTGGTAACCGAGGCAGAGGCAGTAGAGGCCATATTCTGAAGTGGGGCCCAACCCAAGGAGCTGGTCCTGTGGCAGGAACAATCAACTGGACTGGACTGAGTATAGAAACTGGACCAGCTGTGCAGCTAGGATTGGAGCCTGTATTGATGACCCAAGGACCTCCAGGGATGGTAGCAGCCTTCAAATGGAGGATATCAAAACCCCTGGAGCTGAGTGAGTCCAGGGAATGGAGGCTCCAACTGTCATCATGAAGCCAGTTGCTTGCAGGACTACCCAAGAAGTTTGATCAGCTAAGTGTGGGGTCTACCACTCAGACATCCCCATATGTGATCCAGCCTGCTTGGAGTCTAGCCCAGCCGATGTTCAACTTCCCAGGGCAAGGGAACACGGCAGTCCAAAGTGGCTTCATTCCACTCAGCACTGGCCGGACCAAGATTCAGCTTTCCCCCTTGGACACAATCCATTGGGGTGATGACCCAGTAAGATGCCAGAGCTGGCCGACACCCTGGCCCCCTGGGGCACTCAAGCCCAGGTACCCAGGGAGGAATGAGGGGACTACCCAGGCCTGCTCATCCTCCCCCACCAGCACATCCTGTACAGCCACCTGCCAATCAAATCCTGCTCAGGTGGGCCTTCTACCCAGATCAGGGGTGGATCCAGTACCAATGGCTGCCAGCTTCCTTCCCCCCACCAATCCCGGCAGCATTAGCCTTGCCTGCAGCAGTCCCACAACAGTTCTTGGCGGCCTTTGAATGTACCCCAGGAAAGCTGGCTTATTTCCTAAATAAATCTGGGCTCACATCAATTGATATGGGGTTCAATACCAGTCAGACCAGGACATGATGTTGGTCATTGCAGTTAATATGCGGGGGGGGGGGAGCAGACTGGATTGCTCAACTCCACCATGAAGGAGCCTCCAAATTGGAAGATGTAGATGAGTTTGTGCAGTAACTTAGAGTTCAATTTGAAGACACACTAATTGAGAGGATGCTGAAGCAGAAATGAAGGGACTGAACCAGTGTGGTTAGCCTCCCAAGGAATTTGTGTGGGAGTTTAGAAGAGTAACTGCTAAACTGTGGGACTGGTCAGACTGACTCTTTATCCACTACTTTAAAGAGGCTCTGGATCAGGACCTTAGGCAACCATGCACCTTCAGGGGAGTCCCAGACCAAATCCAAGATTGGTACTGGATGGTGGTGATTATGGACTTAGAGATTCACCCTCACTGGAGATCCATGCCAGAAACCCTCCCCTAAATGGCTGTTGGTATGCAGATTAGCCAGCAAGCCGCCAGTGGAGGTGCACCCGACAACAGTCCCCAGCATAAAGTGTTTCAGATGTGGCCAACAGGGCCACCATACCTTGGAATGGCTTGCCACTGGCTCTGGTCCCTCAAGTGCTGGCTCTGATTCCTCAGACATGGACACCAGTAACAACAAAGTCAAAGAGAATTCCTTGAAAGTCACAAGACAAAGGAAAGTTAGTGTGGCGAGGGGGAGGTCCCCCCTTTACAATCCCATGAAGGGGGAACTCTGGCTCCTGAGGGCATCAACTCCAGCAGATGTAGCAATGAGGGCCCAATGATAAATGAAGTTATCCACCCTTTCACCATAAAGTCCTGCATAGTAGTTCCCCGAACAGGAGCCCATGGGGACCTAAAGGCCAGAATAGACACTAGCTGCACCTATTGCTTATCAGCTTGCAGACTGTGCAAAACTTACAGATAAAAATGGGAATGTTAAGCCTCCCTATCTGATTTGAAAAAGTGGATGGTTCTCTTTCAGTGACTTTTATCACTGAACCTGTAAGGCTGGAAATGGAGCGACACTGGGAAATTATACAATTCGTAGTCGCCCTGAAAATGACTAAGGCACTTACCCTCGGCTTAGCCTGGCTAGACAAATGGGCCCCACAATTAATGGGAAGATGGCTATCATAAAAAAAGATAGGCTGCTACCCCTCCTTTTGCAAACTGAGAACTGGCCATTTGAGCTCAACCAGAAGGAGGGAGTGGCCTCCACCACAGAGGTACTGCCCAGTTGCCCAAGGATACCAAAGAATACTAAGACTTAGCAGGTGTTTTTAGTGAAGATGAGTGCAATATGCTACCCCTGTATTGACCCGCTGATTGACAAAGCCAAAAATGTATTTGATGATCCCTAAAGAGATGGATGAACTGAGGAAGTACATTGATGCCAACTTAGCAAGAGGGTTCATCCAGCCTGCAAAATCTAAGGTCACAGCCCTTGTACTGTTTAAAGAGAAAAAAGATGGGGGGGGGAGTAAGGCTCTGGATTGATTTTCATGGAATAAATGCAGTATGCATAGAAAACATTTACCTCCTTCCCCTCATGAAGGACATGCTCTACCACCTGGTGAGGGGAAAGATGTTTACAAAACTAGACCTCTAAGGAAGCCTACTACCATGTACAGATAAAAGAGGGTGATGTTTAAGTTTAAGGCCATGCCAACCATGTTTATGCAACTCATTAACAAGATGCTGTATGAGCACTTATACAGGGCTTTTAGTTTACTTGGATGATATTTTCATCTTTAGTGAGACAATGAAAGAATATATCAAACTAGTATGACAAGTGTTGAAAAAACTCTTAGATGCTAAGTGTATGCCAAACTGTCAAAGTGTGAGTTTCACAAAACCTCCCTAGACTACCTGGGCTACTGAGTGTCAAATGAGGGGATTGAGATGGACCCAGGAAAAGTTAAAGACGTACTGGATTGGCAACCTCCTTGTACCTGGAAACAGCTTCAAAGCTTCCTGGAGTTTGCATACTTTTATTGGCAGTTCATTGCCATGTTCCCTGAGATAGCCCTGATGCTTACAGAACTGTTAAAGACAAAGGGGACCAACCCCAAACTCAAGCTCAACCAACCTCTAAACTGGACACTTGAATGTCAACAAGCATTCAAAGAGTTAAAAGGACTGTTTTCCAGGGAGCCAATCCTGCGATATCCTGACCCCAAGCAACCGTTTGCTGTGATGTTCAGGGGAGACATAATAGCAGTATTCCAATATTTGAGGGGCTGCCACAGAGAGGAAGGGGTCAAGCTATTTTCCAAGGCACCTGAAGGCCAGACAAGGAATAACAGATGAAAACTGATCAAGGAGAGATTCAACCTAGAAATAAGGAGAAATTTTCTGACAGTGAGAACAATCAACCAATGGAACAGCTTGCCTTCAGAAATTGTGGAAGCTTCCTTACTTGAGACTTTCAAGAAGAGATTAGACTGCCATTTGTCAGAAATGATGTAGGGTGTCCTGTTTGGGTGGGGGCGGAGGGGGCGGGAGGTTGGACTACAAGGTTCCTTCCAACTCTGTTAATCTGATCTAATCCTGTTTGTAAAAGGAGGGTTCATTTGTTAGAGGGTTAATATGAAAGCACTTCAGCTCTTGAGATACAGATAAAAATACTCTGTGCTTAGACTCCATAATTAATTACTATTGGGTTATGCATTATTCAGTGCTCAATGAGAAATGAATTTTGATGGCCCTCTCAATTAACCAGCAGCACCTTAACATTGAAAGTTGTGTAATGGGAACCAAGTCAGTGGTAGGAAATCTTGAAAACCATTAGTAGCCTGCTTCATGATCCCCTATAACAAGTTACTAGCTAATAGCAGAATCTTCTAGGACTCAGTAATTAGATAAAATCAGTGTAGCTATATCTACACAACTACTACAGAATCTGAAAATCCAGCTTGGAGTGTGTGAGGGGGTATATTGTGCATGTCATCCTTTGGGGTTTAAATCCTACCATTCTTTTCCTGGGAACAGACCTTTTGTGCTCTTTGTTTAGACAGGGATATGGAGGATGAGAGTACTTGCACTCTGTTTACCTAAAAGTTCTTTCTGCTCTTTGCCAGCCTCTTTGTCTGTTTCAGGAAAAGTAATCAATAGTTCCCGCTGATGTCACAACGACACTAGAAACAGAGAAACAGAGTTCTCCGTTCCTGCACTGACTTCTCATTGTTTGTGGGCTCCGGAAGGAGTCAAAAACCACTTTGGAGGGGCAGTGAAGCTAAGGAGCAGTGCTCTGTGAGGTCCCAGGAGAGAATGCAATTCTCCTGTGGAACTCCGGAGGCTTTTCCCTCTACGCCACAATGGAGAGAAGAGGCTGGTCAAAACAACCACCAGTAGGGATAGCTGTGAACACCTAAGTATTGTGCTGGAGTGGAGATAGTGAACAGTGTTTGGATCTGGGTGAGAACAATCTGCTTTACCTTAAAACTTAACCCCAAAAGATTTTCTAGGGGGAAAAGGAACTCACTGTTATTTTCAAAGAGACAGTTCAAGTCTTTTGAGAAGAACTTTAAAGTTGGAGAGAAAAGGGAGAAGGCAAATTTTTGGAAAATATAGAAAATTGGAACTTTAAATTGGACAGATATTATACTAAATAGGCTTGTTAAAATACTGGAACCATATACCTAAGAAATGAATATTATCTTATTATTTTGAATTGTCATTTTTAAAATTGGAGAAAGCCGGTTAAAATTAGAGTGGGACTTAAGAGCCCAATCTGCTTAAACAACATATTCCCAAAAATCCAGAAATATTATAAAAGTGACTTTGAAGGTTTTAATATAAGATTGAATTTATAGAGGAATACCGATTAATTTGGAGATATAAAGATACAAGAACTTTAAATTTTGCGAGAAGTGACTTTGATTTGGACCCCAGAAATATACACTATAAAACTTAACTGGTGGAGAAATTTATGAATATATCACCCTTGGATTACTTAAAAGAAATAGATTGATTACTTTTGGGACTTAAAAACTCCTGGATGTTAGACTTATAGCTTGAAAAGGGAGGGTTGGTTTATTGTTGGACAATTGAAATAAGAAAAGGAATAAACAAGAACAAAGATGAGTGGAATATGTAGAGAAACTGTGTTGGAATTACAAGCTATAAAAGACATTATGAATAGAGGATTTGAGGACATTTTGAACAAAATATAGTAGAAAATATAGTAGAAAAGCTGGAAATGGAGATGCAAGCAGCAGGGACACAAGCAATCTACATAGACTTCTGTAAAGCCTTTGATTCAGTGGTACACGACAAACTACTCCTAAAACTAAAATCTTTTACAGTAATTCTTTGTTGGACACTATCCCTCCGTCAAAAACTGGATAGAAGCAATTCCTATCTAAACTCAGCACAACAAATGGTTCAAAGGAATGGGAGCATCCTACAGTTCAAATGTGTATGGGTAGCCGTGTCAACAGTGGTGGTCCCCCAATGGTGCAGTATTGGCTATTTGGGACGCGGAACTCTTTGTACATACTCTAGAACCATACAATCGACAGGGCTTCTCTGTGATCATATTAAAGCAACTGCGTTTCTCTATTCACGCCCAAGATAGATGTAAGTCTAATTCCAACCACTTCACAGATCTATACTGCTATCCTTCAGAAAAGACCTTGACTTATGCAGAGTATGCAGATGATGGTGCAGACAAATGGTACTAATTCAAATCTCACAATATCTGCTTACATATGGGCAAAAAAAATCAGAAAATAAAATACGGCTGATGTCCAAGACCCTTAAGTTTCATAGAATACAGAAGCTCTGTCAAGTGATCTTGGAGTACTCATCCTGTCCAAGTGATCTCACAAGGTGCGAGAGCCCACTGTTAACAATACTTAGTGAAAAAGAGGTTAAGAGTTTGTTTAACAGAACATACCAAGATAAGGTCTAAGTTTATGTAGACGCTTTTTCTCTCAATGGTGAATATCCAGATGAACACCACTCGTAATGAGGAAGCACACGAACATTCTTTGCTAGACGTCAGGGTACTATACGCACAGATACCTAGCTTCATAACAGAGATCCTGACAAAACCACACCATTATGTTTTTATCTGATATTAGAGGCCACCGTTGTAGATAAAAGTTCCAGAAATATTATTTTCAGCCAAAGAGAGTTTATCATTAAAACAATTCTCTATGGTAAAAAATTCAATTGTCAGTTGCAGAGGAATAAACGGTTATGCACAAACGCCCTAGACACTCAGCACTATATTCTATGAACCTAGAGGCAACAGAACTAGAAACTATGCAACCAATTAAGGTCAAGCATCCGAATCAAATTGTATGTATGAGTATAATGTGAGAATCATAACCATTTGCAATGGTCCTCGGGGTGGAACCAGGCTCACCTTGTCAATATGAATACGTTCAGCTCAAACCATAAAAACTAATAACAGTTAATTTGTGCAGGGTGGGAGAGCCAAGGCTTGATTGGCACCGGATCTTGGAGGATACAGTGCTTTCAAGCACAGAATGGTCAAATGGTCTGTGTAATGAGCTGCGGCGGGTACAAACCAGCTTACAACTGACTACTAATGTGGTTCTTTTTTGGAGCCCCAATACCAGAGTCTTTTCGCAAAAAACTTTGTAAGACCTTAGACTGTCTATCATTGACGCTCAGGCAGTCCAGCAGCCCCAAAAAAAAGCTTATACAACTTTGGGCCTAAGTGTTTAATCATGGCGATTTTCCTAATCCGAAGAGGTCTGATAGGGGGCATGCGATGAGGCGCACCTATTAATTAACATCACGCATTACTAAAGAATGTCCCTCTAATCAAGGGAGGTGTACTAATAAATTTCTTCTCTATTTTTTTCCTTTTATTTTTTATATGTATCCATGTGTTCATAACTATGTTTTTACTTCTACCTATTATCTTGTAAGCAATTGACAAACCAAATAAATAAATAAAATAAAAGTGAACAACAGAAAGAAAATAAGAAATCCAGGAAGAGGAGGAGTTAACTGGAATTATAACCAGAGATACAAAACAGATGAAACAACAAATGAAATGAAAAGACAACAAGGAAATAAAGCTTGATATGATAATGATTGATGCAATAAAACAAGGGGGGAATGTTTTAAGGGAAAAACAATATGAAATGGAATCTCAGAGAAAATATATTGAGAGGATAGGGGTAAAATTAGATATTTGGAAAAAGAGACAATGGAATTTAAAAGAGAAGGGAGGAGTGATTAAGAGGAAATGTAAAAAATAATAGAAAATGTGGGACAAGCTAGGAAGTGACAAATTAATGCTTTAATAAGAATAAGAGATATAACGGATCCACATGATTGTGTGAATTATTACTTAAGATGTGTAACTGTTAATTGTAATAAACATGAAATTAATATGTTATTAGAGGATTAGCATTAAAGATATGTAATTGCTAATTGTAATAAACATGAAATTTAATATGGTAATTGTAATAAAAATGGAATTAATGTTTTAATATAGGATTAGTATTAAAGATATATAATTGTTAACTGTAACAAATATGAAATTAATATTGTAAGGTAGGAAAAGAAATAACATGTGGAACCTGACAGATTTAAAAATAAAAAATATGCTAACATATAAAGGGGAGTATAGTATTACTAGAATGGTATAACACATTAAATGTTAATAGATGAATATTGTTTATTTTATTACAATTGGGAATAGAAAGAAACTTAGTTTTAAGTGCAATGATGGCACAATCAAGAACTAAAAAGGGGATAAATAATAGAAAATACAAATTAATATGAATTTATGGATGGCTATTTGAATTTTATAATGTGTTAAAGACTGCAAATATTACTTTATAGAATTTATAATAAAAGAAGTGATAAGTGTTAAGAATATAGACTGACACAAAATAGTACATGAGAATATTGAATAATTAAGATCAATAATATGTATTAATATCAAATTATGTAGGAAAGTTAATATTAATGTGAAGCTATTGTCATGTTTGTTTTAAAATGTAAAATGATGTGGAACCACACTGTTCACACAATGATGTTATATAGAAACAAAAAAAATAAAAAATGTATTTCCAGAGGATACATAATCAATAGAACATTATATAGAACCTTTGGTCACAAATGCTGCTGACCATGACTGAATCAGGTTGCGACCAAAAAATTCACAAAAATTTTTTCATGGCCGATTTCCCCTTCCACACCATTTTTTTTTTTTTTGTAAGTGCCAAATTTCCAAAATTAGGTTGGGTCATGACCAAATTGGGTTGNCCTTTTTTTTTTTTTTTGTAAGTGCCAAATTTCCAAAATTAGGTTGGGTCATGACCAAATTGGGTTGCAACCAAAGTTATGGAATGAATTAAGGTTGTGACCAGAGGTTCTACTGTATATTTCTAAGGTGATTTAGTGTGCAGTCTTAATGGTTCTTGCTTATGTATATGGCATATAAAAGCTTTTGAGGGAGGCATTCTCCTGCCTTAATGATTCTGGAAGGATTTGCACTATTTTTTCACAAAAGGCAAAAATAAATTAGCATGGTTGATAGGAAATTATTTCATAATAAAGAAAAATTAGTTTGTGGGAAAAGGAAGACGTGTGATTTATAGCCCACAAGTCCCTACCTCTGAATATAATGGGATAAACATAATGTGTTTTCTAAGACCTTGAAGCTGATCTTTGAAATTTAAAAAGTTCCTTAAAAGTTAGAATGGTATGTTTTTTTTCTGATCTTGACAATTGCTTTCAATATCATAGAACATCATTTTTCTCTTCTAAGTTATTTTCGGATATCATACTGCAGAACCAAAAAACCTCCATATCTGTCATGTCTCATTTACTCAGAGCAAACTCATTTGGTGTCGTTGTTTCTGTTTGATGTTTTTCTATGTGCAATATATAACAACTAGGCCATAGCCTTACTGGAAAGGAGTGATACATCTCCTGATATTATAAAAAAATAAGTGCTATATATATGAGGATGAAAAACAGATCCCATGGGACATGCAAATAAGCAAAATCTCTTGCATTATAAAACAATGATAATAAAACTTACAATTTTGAGGGACACAGTCAACAAACTGTGTAATGAAAGTAATTCTTTTGTTGATTCTTTAACAAAATATTATTTTTGCTTCTGCAAAAATCAATTGTTATTATAGTCATAAACCAGCTTATTACTTCCTTATCATTCCAAGCAAAAACAAATAAATGAATTAAAAAGCTTCATGAAGATGTAATGAAAACTGAGTAAATGCATAGAATTTGCTTTTAAGATAAGGACAACAAATATTTACCTTGACTGCAAAAGTTACATAGAAAGTAAGTGAAAATAAAGATTGCAAGCTGCTAACAATGAGAAGAAGTTGGAGAAGCTTTAAATACTGCAGCTAATTTTAGAGTTGACATGAGGTTTTGGGAAACCAATTCATGAGAAACTGAGAGCATTTCTGAAATGAACTGCAAGTCTTTTTGCTTGCACAAATTCAGGATTAGTTTGTAAAACCATTCAGAATTTATAATGAAAATATATGTCTTCTCCTGTGTGCTCTTTGGAAAGAGCCTACTTGCACAATTAGCAATCAACAAACAGAACAAAGCCACTCTTTCAAAAATTGAGATTTTTAATTCCAGGGTTCATTGTTTTGAAAAGCATTCCTTCAAACTGGTTGCATGAATTACCTAGTGCAATTTGGAGACTTGCTTGGTTGTTTTTATTCAAGGGAATTCAGATAGTAATCCTAGCTTTTTATTCCAAAGTAAAGCAAAGCAATTATGTTGGCTGCTATACTATGAAATACAAAGATGGCTACCCAGTTAAAATATTTCAAAACATTATTTTAGAAAAATCCTTAATGTTCCTGAGGCAATCTGCCATACACCATTTCCTCTTTTTTTTTTTAAACAGAGACATGACATTACATTACATGCCATGCCTTTGGTATATCTTGAAGACAGATGTCACCAAGTTTCCATAAAACAAAGTGGGATTTACCTGTTATGGAAAAGAAAAACATTTGAAGGGCAGGGGGACTTGTATGCCTGGGCTTTGGATACAGCAGAGTTATCATTTCCCTCCAATAGGATTGTGTGTATAATGGTGTTTTCTTCCAATAGCTACAACAACCCATTGCAACATTCAAGTAATAATAACTGTCTTGTGGTTGCTTCTAAAACCTGTGTGGACAAACATATACTGCAAAGTGATTCTAAATCCATTTTAGTAGAAGACTGTACAAATGTACAAACAAAGGATACAGTGTAAGCTGTCATTTCCCAAAAAAGGAAAGAACAGAATTTGAATTTTAACATAAGGAAGAAAGACATTCTTATTACTTTGCTGTCAACCCATTGTCTTTATTTCTCCTCTCCTTTGTTAATATTCATGAGCAGAAATACAATTATCCCTTCAACATTTAGACTTCACAACATATGAAGAAATATAGATTTAGACTTCATGGAGTATAGCTTTTTTTAATGCCACCCGATTTTAAACCTTGGAGTAATGAAATATGTTTCCTCCACCTATTGTAGCTTGTATCATACCCACATGGATTAAAATCTAATATTTTCCATCAGATCATGGTTTAATCTTAAGGTTTATTTTTTTACAAATATTATGCTTTTTGCTTTTACCTTTGTATACTTCTTTCCATTATAATTCATTTTTTCCTTTTTTTTCTTTCTATATATTAGAGCAACAAAGTTATAAAGAATTTATTCCTTTATGATCTTGTATTCCTGCAAGCTTAAACTAATTGATTTCACATTCACAACAAAAAAAAAAAGCCCAAAGTCATTGGGGTTCTCTAAAGAATACCCCCTTTACAGCATTCAGATTCATGAAACTGCTAAATGAAATCCACTTTTCAAAAGAAATAAATTAATTAGTACTGTGTGCTGGAAGTCAGCAAAATTACTTTAGAAACCAAGTTTTTAAAGATATATATTTGGACAACTGCAGCACAAGTTTCTAAGAAATGTATTATGCTACTTCCTTTAAAAAAATTAATTATTAATAATAATTAATACACAGCTTAAACCATTTTTTACTGAAAAGTTTGCAATTGCCATTTTTAAAGCTGTTCTTTGAAAGCCTTTGCACTGATTTTGGTGAAAGCAGCCTTCTTTCTGCACTTATAAAACCATAATTCCAATGAAAAAGCTCTTCCACTCTGAGAAGTCCTTGTGACTTTGGAGTGATCAGAGTTGGGAACTTATTTACAGAATTAAAGAGCTCCTTGAAGTAGATCCTATGTACTTTCTATACCATCTTAGACATGATCAAAGTGTATATAATCACACATGGGGTGAAGAAAACGGGTGGAGAGATGTTTTGCTTCCTCTCTCAGAATGCTGGGTCCAAAACTCTTCCTTCAAAGATTTCGAACAGACCAAAATACTTCTTCATACAACACACAATTAGCCAGTGAAATTAATTCCTGAAAGATGTGCTGGCACCCACAAATGGAGGGATTTGATAATTGTATAAATCTGAGAGTATTATTTTGAAACTCAACGTCACCACGAGTTGAGGGCAGCATGGCATTCCTGCCAGTTGCAGGGCAATAGTGGTAGTTCTCAGGTGTTAAAACACAAGCAATAAAAGCAAGTTTGATGTCACATAATGTGAACTCTTAAGCCTTTAACTAGTCAGAAGCTTCCATGACCACAAAAGGCAGCAGGATCAAAGATTGCTATGAAGCTTTATGATAAATCTTTAATAAGTTAGTGTTAAACCCTGAAAAGTTATCTATAAAATGAAGGCCATTTTATAACATTATATAGTATATATACCCTGTATTATCCAAATATGAACAAAGAATAAGTTTGTATAAGTCAAGAAATGTATAAGTCAAGATTAGAGTGTCTTTGTTTCCTGAACTACCAGAAGGGTTGAAATGGGCTAATTTGAGCTTTGTTCCCAGCCCTCGCCATGTGAATGGTGCCGTTGTGAGCCCAGCAATGAAGTTCACTGTGTTGTAGCAGATTGTGCCGTCCCTGAATGTGTCAACCCAGTCTATGAGCCAGAACAGTGTTGTCCAGTCTGCAAAAATGGTAAGCTTTCAATACATAAAAAGAAATATGTCATCCAATTTTTAAAGCTTTTGACAACTCTTAGAAATATAGCTTCATTAGGAAAGGCTATTATTTGTAAACTCACAAAGTTGGAATGATGGGCAACCTTCTTCATGGCATATGCACCAAGATGCCTGGTACCTATAAAGTTTATTAATTTGGGGATTAGAAAACTGGACAGGTAACTGTAATAGAGACAAGTCACAATTTATGATACAGAAGACGAGTAGTCCCTTGAAATTTAACTTAGACAACCTAAAGACTATGAGAATAGGATTTTTAAATTATGATTTTCCTTACTTAAAAAACAATTTTCAGTCAGTGGAATTATAATATGAAAAAAAATAAAGGTGTGATAAGCACTCACAGGTTTATATAACTGGATTAATCAAAAATTAATATTTCATATATCATTCCAATAATGTATATTCCAAATGTTGCAGTTTCTCCAATTGAGCTCGGCCATATCCAGTGATATTCCCAGAAATCTGAAAGAGCGCAACTCCTCCCTATTACTGCTCCTTGACATCTATCAAACATATTTAGGAAAATTGTGTTTCCAAGTGTCCCTAATCCTTTAATTAGGTTATCATCATAGCAGGATAAAAGGCTGTATATTAGTGGAATGGGGAAACAAAGCTGAATCATATTCCACCGGGCTGCTTATGAAAATCCAGTGATGCAATCACTGTTGCAGCTTGAAGCTATACCCTAAATGGGGCTTCATTATAAAAATTATATCACATTTTGGCTTTGTTAAATGTCATGTCACATAAGCTTAGAGCAAAGCTGCCCTGACAGAACTTCAGGGATTTGGGGCTTTCCTAACTGTTACAAAATCCAGTTACATCTGTGCTTAGTAATCTGGTTAGTAAAAATCCTGTTTCTAAAAATATTTAAATCATATACTTACATGCTCTTCAATTGCAGTAATTTAAATGATGCTGATGATATATTAAAGATTTTCAAATTGGAACTGATGTTTGAATGCATCTCTAGTTCATCAATACTTTTTCCATTCCAAAGAATATCCATGACATACAGACTTTGCAAAAAAAAAAATGTAGAATCAGCCAACGATAATATTCCACTTCCATAAGTACTTTATCTTAAATATTTCTCCTAAAATTGTAGACCGTATATAATGTCAGAAACATTATTTTATTTATTTTATTATCAAATTTTGAAACAACTTGCTTATATTAATACATATTAAAATGTAAAGTACTTGGAGGTCTCCATAGGAAAACTGCCCCTTATTTTTCCTCTAATGTGCTTATATTATGATGTTATATTCTCTGTCTGTACAAATCCATTATTATATGAAGTAATATTTATAATGGATGTTACATGAATAAAACATTTTTAATTGGAACCACAATTACACAGAAAGTAGCTCCCATAGAGTGATATGCATAAACAATCTGGACAAAGACCACCTAACCCTTAATTCCATCTAGCCCAAAGAGAAAACTAGACGGTTTTTACCTTCCACTTCGCTCTGTCTAAATAATCCTGTCATCCATTTCTATGTTGCTTCTCCAAAACTTGGGTTCAAGCTAACATGATAGCTACTGTGATAAAATAAAAAAGTTAAGGTCACAAATGCCAGATATAATACTGGTTGTCCATTGTTTTTTTAAGCTACTCTAGGATGTGGACAAAGTTGGGAAACAACTGGGTTATTTGGACTATAATTTTTCTCATCCCAAGTGGGATAGATAGCATCATCTATGTTATTCTGATCCCTAACCTTTCGTGAAATTTCAGTTGTGATTTGTTTCTTTGCAGCTCTAGTTTGCCACAAATGATATGTTGAGCAAGACTGTTAATTGCTGATCTAAAATACCACAGTGAGACAGGGAGGGAGAAATACAGGGGTGTCTGCAATGTGTGGTTAAAAACAATCAAGATAATAGTCACAGCAGTGCAATAATGTATGGCAAATGCTGTTAATTGATTAAATTTCTGGTTCAGTACCCAAAAATCAACTTTATAACATTTATGAAGAAACATTTGTCATTTCTTTTCCTGATTTCCTCACTTTGGATCATAAAATAATTTTCTCGGGGGCTGCCTTTGTTTGGGAAACACTGCACTAGAGAAAGTGAGATCCCTAGAAAATATGATGTTTTAGAACAGAATGTGATATAATTTGCAAGGTTTGTGGGTTTCATCTCTCAGAATTCT
Organism: Laticauda laticaudata; assembly: GCA_004320025.1. NCBI lineage: Eukaryota > Metazoa > Chordata > Lepidosauria > Squamata > Elapidae > Laticauda > Laticauda laticaudata. Next base: position 17,854 of record BHFT01005486.1, on the reverse strand, counting down.
CATCAATGACCATATTGGCAGTGGAATTCTGGGATTTGAAGCTTATAAACCTGGGAAACTGCATCTGGAATTCCCACTGAAAGAAAATATTGCAAGTCTAGTGAATTGTGTAGTAGGTTTGTTTCACACAAACCAATGTTCTGTGCAAAGGGTCCTTTCCAGTGGTGGGATTCAAAATTTTTAACAACCGGTTCTGTGGGCATGGCTTAGTTAGTGGGTGTGGCTTGATGGTCATGTGACTGGGTGGACAAGGCTTGGTGGTCATGTTATTGGCTGGGTGTGGCCAACTCAATATCACTCACATTGAGGCATGCATCTCCTCGCCTGGCCTCTCATGACTATAGGGATGCTGCAACAGTCATAAGTGTGAAAAATGGTCAAAATTAACTTTTTTCAGTGCCATTGTAACTTTGAATGGTCACTCCACACAAGCAAAATATCAGCAAAGGAGGGGGAAAAAACTAGAGAAGTTCCTGAGACAGAAAGTCTAGTCCTGCCAAGAATGTAATAAGGGTTAACGGAGAGGCAGTTTCTGTAAGCAACACCAGAATGTTTCCTCCCTGCCTTCCTTACAGGATTAGGCCAATAATTTCTTCTAACAACTGGTTCTCCGAACTGCTTAGAATGTTAACAACCGGTTCTAGCGAATAGGTGTGAACTGGTAGAATCCCAACCCTGGTCCTTTTCACTAAAAGTTGAAATAAAAAGTTTCCATGTTGGAAAAAATGATGCTAGTTTGATTTTGTCTCCATGAGAAAATTTACTGACTCAAGGGGAAAAAACAATTTTCCTCCAGAGTGAACTTTTCTTAGACTTGGCTGGCAACATAAATGACCTCTGTGGTCATATTAAGAGCAACTGCATTCTCTTCGCTGATGATGTAAAGCTGTTCAATACCACCAGGACAATACTGCTACCCTTCAAAAAGATTCTTGACTATGTATCAGAATGGCCAAACAAATGGCAATTTCAAATCTCAACAAATAATCTGTCTTACATATTGGCAAAAAAAAATCAGAAAATAAAATACAGGCTGAATAGTCAAGACCTTGTTCATGATACAAACTCTGTCAAGGATCTTGGAGTACTCATCCTCAATGATCTAAGTGCTAGAGCCCACTGTAACTACATAGCGAAAAAAGGCGTTTAAGAGTTGTTAAACCTAATCCTATGTAGCTTTTTCTCTGGTAATATCACACTACTAACGAGAGCACACAAACATTGCTAGCAATACTTGAATACAGCATCATCAGTCTGCCAACCCCACATTACGTATCTGATATTAACACAGTTGAGAAAGTCCCCAAATATTTCACAAGAAGAGTTCTCTGCTTCCTCTACTCTCTTGTAGAATACCTTATGCCACCAAACTTGAATTCTAAGACCTAGAAAGCCTTGAAATTATGCCGTCTTTTGCGTCTGATCAAAAGTATGGTAATATAAAATCATACATTGCAATGACTTACCTGTCCAATGAATACTTCATCTTTCAACCATAACAACACAAGGAGTACACCAATAGATATAAACTTCAAGGTTAACCGCCAACCAAACTTGATTGCAGGACATACAACTTGAGCAACAGAGTGGTCAATGTCTGGAATATTCACCTGACTCTGTGGTTTCTTCCCCAAACCCCCAAAACTTTAACCTTAGATTTCTACTATTGACCTCACCCCTTTCCTAAAGGTCGTAGGGGCATGCATAAGCGCACCAATGTGCCTACCGTCCCTGTCCTATTGTTTCTTTTATTTTTCTTATATGTACCCATTTCATGTATTCATAACTATGTATATACTTATACCTATTAACTTGTAAGTGATTGACAAATCAAAATAAATAAAAATAAAATAAAAATAAAAATAAAACATGAGAATTGAAAAGCATTCTGGCAAAAAAAAAATCCTTAAAAGAATACAAATGCCAACATTACATGTTGCTCTATCCTGGATTAATGTAGCAGAAATAACATCCAGCAAATGCATGAGACTGTGGCTAGCTTTCTTTGATTGGTTTACCAGTTTAGAAAAGTTCATTTTCAGTAGGTCCTTACCCTTGGAGTACAATTGCCATGAATAATCAGCAATCCAAATTAATATATGATTGCTGATTCAGAGAGAACGTATCATTTTAACTGCAATCTGACTAAATAAACCTTATAAACAATATAGTAAAAAGCACCATAGTTCCTAGGACTTAGTCATTACTCAGCAGCTTGCGATGCTTCTGGTCCTTTCCAACATTAAAATGGGGTTTGCTATATCTTTATCTGGAATTTCAAACATTATGTCATAATATATGTACAAAGAAGCAAACAAGAAAGTCTTCTTTACAACTACAAGCTAAATTTTCTAATCATTAACATTATCTTAAGAACACAGATCAGGATCTACCCTGGATCCTCTTTCCTGTATTGGCATACGGTTCAACATTATACCAAAGGCTAGTACAAAATCCACTGTGTTTCGAACAGGACCATGATAAGTACATCCTGAAACTATTGAACTAAGGAGAAATTTCCTGACAATGAGAACAATAAACCAGTGGAATGGCTTGCTTTCAGAAGTTGTGGATGCTCCATCAGTGGACTGGAGGCTTAAAAAGAAAGAGCCTGGGGTTTCCTGCTTGAGCAGCGGATTGGACTAGAACAGGGGTCACCAACCTTTCTGACTTTGTGGACCAGCGGAGGGGTGAGAGGGATGGTTCCATGTGAGTAGCCGGCAAATGTGCATGTATGCAAGTGAGAGGCATATGTAATGACTTGGGTGTGACACAAAAATAGAAGAAAGTCCCTTTAATACCTCCAACTTGGCCCCAATGTCCAATTATCCTCGGCTGGATATCAAACTCTTAAAGAAAACAGCTTACGGAGGGAGTAAATGCAGTCCACACCCAAAGTAAAGTTAATTCAAAATAAAAAACTTAACACAAACCACACTGAAGGAATTACTACGGCAGACAAGGATGATTACTTGCAGACTTCTACCAGATAATGCAGCAACCACAGCTGGGAGGAAGCCAAAACACAGATAAGTTCTGATAAGAATGCACGCTTTGCTTCCAGCATCTTTGCCATGAGCAGTTTGTCCTTTTAAACAATCCTCCAAGCTGCAGCCCATGAAGGGGATCAGGACTCCTTCCTCCCGGTTTGACCTAGCGATTCACATTTCTCCCTTATCCTTTCCTCCCTGCGTGCCCTAGGATGAAGAGGGGATGGGCCTGGGTCTTCCTCTGAATGCCCATCCGGCCTGTGCCCTTCCACAGTTTCTTCCACAACCACCAGAGCCATACTCCCACTCCCTGTCAGCTGTTCCTCCTCTCCTTTGGAGTCAGACTCCAACAGGGGTATGACAGCATGCCTGTCTGCCTCTTGTGCAAATGCATTTGACTGCTGTTCCTGCAAATGGGGATGTACATACACACTCGCCCTCCACTTCCACAGCCCAATTTGAATGGCTCAAGGCCCAGGAGTAGGCCACCACCCGAGGGTTAGAGACCCCTGGATTATAAGATTCTCCAACTTTGTTATTCTATATTCTGAAGTCAGCATTTCTAGACAGCCCTTGTGTCTTTGGTTGGCCAGTAAAGTTCAAACTGCAAGTTAGAACTGCAGTTGTATTTGCATTTAATTCACTGTTCTGTTTGCTGAAGTGCCTGAGTTTGAACAGCTGTTGCTTTGTTTCAGAATATTTAATGTTATCTTGTTTTTAAATGAAAAGAGGTATTTATTTTCTATTCTCCAAGGTTTATAACAGGAATTCCTAAATATTTTGCCATCACAGCTCCTTTTTGTGTAATATTAATGTACAGAAACTTTCCTTAAAAATCCAACAGCAAAATATATACATATGAACAATGAAAGCAATACAATGAAACTTTTGCGAAATGTATTTATTGTAAAAATGTAACTAAAGTTTTCATACCTCCTTGGATTCTGCCTACACCTGCCCAAAGGAGTTGCATCTCACAGACTCCTTACAGCTTCTGATCCATAGAGATCAGGATGCTCATGTTTTTTCCATTATGTTCTTAAGTTTATGCCATTTCTTTAGTAAATTTTCCAGTTGAAGAATATGATTTAGTTTAGTCAATTTCTCCTAATTCAAAAAAAAAGAAAGAAAGAAACCTCACTTTTCCATCTGATTTAAATTTATAAAGGGAGCCTGGGATTTTTCTGAGCAGCATCCCTAAGTAAACTAGCAAACATTTACAAAAATATTGGAAGACAACATATTCAGCCGTGCACAGATGGTATAATTTCCCAAACGATTCATTACAAAAACTATCAGGAAACAAATCTGACTTTTTAGAAGATAATAGTGAGGAAAATGGACTGGAGCATGTGTTGCATGATTCATGAGTAATGCAGTCATCATACTGACAGGATATAAACATCTTTGAAGATTTGTCCCACATAAGCTAAACTGCTGTTTACGATTTATCTGCTCACTTGAATAAGGAATCTTCCTGAATTTTATATTTTACTTGTTATAAAAGCCCTGGGACTCTAGTTGGTCCTTTGTAAAATTTTTAGATACAAGCTTTTCCTTCTGGTGGATAATCCTTAGATGCAGAATATTAGATTTCAAAAGAACAGTTGATAGACAACTTTAAAGAAACAATAATAAAATCATTAACCATGAGAGAAAAACAATATACAATCCAAATTCATTAGATCAACTATTATTTTACAAAATTCACTGCAAGTTCCTGAACACCAGTACTTTTTTTGTCAAGCAAGTTGCTTAGAGGGAGAAGGAGCTGGGAAGTAAAAACCACACTGCAACTGATTGTGCTTTATTTTTTTATTTTCATACATAATTTATGAATTAAGACCCATCCAATTCTACAGGCTCCAGCCAAAAGCCTTGTAAAATAATTACAATCAGTTAAGACAAGGTTGTCAAACCCACAGTCCACAGGCCAGATGTGCCACGTGCTGGGGAAGAAGTCACGATAAATCATGTGATACCACCATGATGACACGAGTTTGACACCTCTGAGTTAAGACATCTGAAAGAAAAGCCACAAAAGATAGTGTGTTCAAATTCCCCAAATCCATGGAGCAAATATTCCTCCTAAAATTTTATGGACCACAAGGGTAGAGGGTTGCAAAGTGACCATGTTGCCTCTGCCAAAGCCTGTCCTGAACCCCGACCCTCAATCCTGAGAGAAGGCACCTAGGGTAGCTGATGACACAGAATGAACAAACTCTGTTTGGTCTCATGGAAATCTTGGACTCTCAATAAATCAAAATCAGCTCTTTGAATTGTATTCAGAAGCAAATGCAGCATGAACACAGATGCATCTCTGCTGAAACAGCTCTCATCTGCCATCTTGCAAGCTGCATCAGTTCAGTTTTTGGCTTTTTTTCAAAGTCAGTCCCAAACAATAGTCTAGTTTTGAATCATGAAGATCATTGCTGCCAGTACCTCCCATTTCAAAACATGCTACAATTGATATGCTAACCAAAACTGGGCAAAGTTTTCCCTGGCCACATCTTTCACCTGCTGTTCAAACAGAAGCCATGAGTCCAGTAAAGATCCTAAATTGGGGCTTGCTTTTCCAGGAGAAATGGATCTCAGTCCAGAGTCAAGATAGGAGTTGTGACTAACCCTGACAGCTTTAGGAGAAAAGCTCCATTATGCTGGAATTCAACTGTGTTGTCCCATATGGTCTATTTCTGCCTCCAGACATTTACCTGATCTCCTATCTGGTCCACGATTAAGATATAATTATGTATCCTCAGCATATTGATGGGTCAAAGCCCTATCATGCTTTATACAGGAAAAAACTATCTGCCAGTGCTATTGACTGGAATTACCTATGCAGGAAGGAATGGAACTACTGCAAAATAGTGTATGTGTTCCCCTCCACCCCAAAACTCTCACAAAATGCCTTGGTTGATAATATAAAATGCTAATGAGAGATTGAGTATCAAAATAATTGCACTCCTAGCATCAAAATACCTAGCATCAAAATACTGATCTTCCCAATGAGTGACTGCAAAAATTTCAGTCCCTTTCCTGGGATTGAAACATGATTGAAAGGAAACTAGATAAGCCACTCTTCCAAGATTCATAGCAGCTGCAGTGCCACCATCACCTCCAAAACCATCCATCAATTTCTTCCTGCAGGCTGGATTTGAGATTATTATAGAAGCACACATCCAGAAACCTGTGATAAGCAATTTGTTATTGAAAAACTAAGAAGGCATCACAAAACAATCCCAATTCATGGATAGTAAATGAAAATTCTGTTGATCAATGTTTAAATTTCTAGAGTAATGTCCTTTCTTCACCCAATCTAAAAGGCCAAGACCTAATATTTGGAGTAGGCAGCAAAACATCATGTGATATCAGGTTCAGTGGTGGGTTTCAAATAAACCCACCACCGATTCACTGAAAATGCAAGTGCATACAAAGTTTCCATGCATACACATTATTTTTACATTTAAAAGTTCTCTGCAATTAAAAAAACCCACTAATATATTACCATATTCAGGCTGAGGAAGAGGTTTATTGAAAATAAACCTCCTGATTAAGCAAAGCCAACAAGTGAACAATCAGGGACATCTAACATGAGTTGATGGAGTTCACTGGAAAAGTTTAATGGAAAGGACATATGGGAAAATCTAAATATAAGTAGCTAATCTGAGAGCTTGAAAAGAAAAAAGGAAATATGAGCCTTTCTATTACTATAGCTACACCTCACAAGAAAAAACGCTTTTGCTGAAGCATGGAGAGTTTGATTTAGGATGACTACCCTGTTCTTTGAGAGTGGCTGAGTAAAAGCAAGCTAAGGAACTCAGATAAAGACTTGTGAACTGCAAAATGAAATGCGAGTCAGAAAGAAAGAATACGAGATTATGAAATTCATAACCTTAATTTTCTATTTGCTGATGCTTGCATTATAGAAAATAATATGATCTTAAATTCTTATCATAAGAAGGCAAGTACTATAGAGAGATCTGATGTGATCAGTCTCATGAGCAGTAAAAAAGGGAATAGCAATTGCACTGTTCAATAAAGTTGAAAATAACATCTGGATTACAATAAGTAGAAGAAGATACAAAACAGAGATGGTATTCAGCAGGTTCTGATCAGTTCTGGAGAACCGAAAGCAGAAAATTTGAGGAGTTTGGAGAACTGACAAATACCACCTCTGACTGGAGATTTTGCAGTATCCTTCCTCTACCATACCACCAAGCCACACCCACAGAATCAGTAGTAAAAATTTTTGAATCCCACCACTGATACAAAAGTAATATGAGTGACAGTAAATGTTAAAACCCAACCAACCAAGACAACTGAACAATTAATTTCAAAAGCAATTTGCAGAAGCATGATCCTTGGAATATTTAAATTAAACATGGTCTTTCCAGGAAATATCCGGCTCGTCTTATAGGCGACATTTTCTTTAGGTGGGAAGAGAAAGGGGGAGAAATGATCAGGTATATTTGACTAGAAGCTAACCAACAAGGAAGATTTAGTCAAGTAAATCCCATAATTTTTAGGACCATTTAGAGAAAGAGATCATTACCACATGGAATATTGGAGTTTTTAATTTTAAAAAGGACTTAAAGTTAAACATAAATCATTACAAATAGAATGTTTATTAATGACTGCATATGAAAGTTGAGTGAGATATCAAGGTAGGTACCACAGAGATAGACCCTGGGCTCTTCCCCACTTTTATGATTTGAATTAAAAGCTGAATGGAATCTTAACCTATGGTATTCTTTATTGTTGAAAATTTAAAAAGTGATAAAATGGATATTAGGTACTTGTAACAACTCTGGCATAAAACATTGAAATATTTCCATATTAATAAGTCACTAGCTAAAGTTCTTGAAGAATGTTTCTTATGATCTTAAGATGAGTCTTATTTAATGAAAGATTTTTCCTAATATTTTCCAAACTACACAGACAATGTTTTAAAGGAGCTGGTTAACTTCATTGTATTGGGAATATAAATGGGTAAAGAGAAAACTGAATCTACTATTTTATTGGATTGTTGTATGCTGCGCAGAATCACTTTCCATGAGATGGGTGGCCAGATAAATGTTATTAATAAAATAGATAAATAAAATATGTTCTCCCTCTATTGCATGATGTAGGTTGAATATCCATGAATATATTAAAATTATATGACAATGATCACTGTAGTTTAAAAATGTGAATGGACTCGGTTTGCTTTCCAGTAAATTGAAATGAATGACTGTATGAAGAATGATGGATCTGAATGAGTGGGAAGGACACACAACCCACAATGTACAATACTTAATTACTATTTTTATGTTCATGTTCTGTTTGATTTCTTCCTGTGAAATGAACCAGGAACTCTGGAAGGAGCTTCCACCTGTACATGGTACAGTCAGGGAAGGGGCTTCCTGTAGTCACTGGAAGAGCTACAGGAGGTTTCTGCTCCGGTTTAGTGTAACAGGAAGTGAAGCAATATGAGATTCTCACTTTCCTCTTTAGAAGAAGGAGGCTGGGCAACACTGCTCTGCAAAGCACCTTTAAAGGGCAGCTTTGTTGGAAGCTTTGTGGAAGCTTTGCACAGTCCTAGTAAAAAGCCATTTCTCTCTCCTCTCCTCTCCAGCTTTCTTTTAGAAATGGCTGCAGGGCATTTGCAGGTAGGTACTTTTACATTCTGGGTTTTCTAAAACAAAGAAAAAGAGATTATATTTTAGGGTTTTTAGATAGTTTTAGATGAACATATGAAGGAACAGTCCATCCTTTTGGGGAACAAAGCATTTGAATTTCCTGACAAATCTATGGTGTTTTGGGGTATAAGATTTTTCTATACAAATCTGTGGTTAATACTCTCTCTCTCTCTCTCTCTCTCTCTCTCTCTCTCTCTCTCTCTCTCACACACACACACACACACACACATACACACCTGCCTCCAGCAACTAATACTAGCTGCCAATATGTTAGTGGTATTATCTGGGGAAAAACCTGACAGAACAATACTTTGTGTGTGTGTGTGTGTGTAATTTTCATAGTATTTAATGATACCTGTTGGGAAGAGTATTGTTTCAATTAGCATTTCATTGTGAGTATGGTTCCTAATAAGAGGCACTGTAAATTTAATCCATGTTGACCTGGAGATGAGCTATAAAACAGGGCCCTTAAAATTGTAGTATATTGCAATGAACATTCATAGTTTTTTTTCCCAGTATATCTCTCTTCATATCCTTCCTCTTTGAAGAGATCCCGGACCTTGCTCCCCATTGTTTCAGAACAGACATTATAATCATTCCACTTCATTGTTTGGTCAAGACGTAGAATAGCCTACTTTAGCTGTTGGATAGCACAAATCTCTGCAAGGGTAGAAGATTTATTAAAATGGTTCAGTCTCATTGTTTGATGAAAGTGGGTAAGTACTGAATAGGTCTGGAGGTCTTCCCAGCATATGAAGATATTGTTAAACCTTGACTAATCTGAAGAATGTAGCAACAGTCTGACTTTGTTAACTCCATAAATAAATTAATGTCCCTTTTTTTCTAACAGAACCAAATCAATTATTTGGTTTAACAGGGAGTTGAAATTGGCGAAACATTTAAGCAGGGGTGGGATTCAAAATTTTTAACAACTGGTTCTGTAGGCATGGCTAGATGGGCATGGCTATGTGGGCGTAGCTATGTGGGCAATGGCCATTGGGTGGGGGTGGCTTTTTTTGCAGCCCCCCCCCCATTTTTTGCCTCCTGGGCCTCAGGGAAGCCTCTTAGGGGGGCGTTTTTGCTCCCAGAAGGCTTCCCTGGGGCCCAGGAAGGCAAAAAATGGAGCCTTGGGGGGCCGTGCAGTTCCCCCCATGCTCCCCTGCACTCCTTTTTGCCTCCTTCACACATCCAGATCAAAATGGATTCCTACCCTTAGAGACAAATAAAGGATAATATGAGAATAATTTTAAATACTTTGGAATATTATGAAGCACATCCTGAAAAACAAATGGATTTGGTATTTCTAGATGCACAGAAGGCTTCTGATAACGTGAACTGGCAATTTATTCTGACACAAATGGAAGAAATGGGATTTGGGGAAAGGTTTATCACCATGATTAAGACAATATATTACAAACTGTATGCAAAGTAATGGTTAATGGAGAACTGACAGAAAAAAAAATCATATTGAGAAAGGAACAAGGCAAGGGTATCCTCTACCGCCATTGTTGTTTGTATTAACTTTAGAAGTATTAAACAGCTATCAGGAAAGACAAGGAGATAAAAGGGATGGAAATAAGAAAAGAGTATAGATCACAGGCATTTGCAGATGATCTAGTTTTCATATTAGAAGAACCTCTAGGAAGAGGACTTAAGCTGATAAATAAAATAGAGGACTATGGGAAAATGGCTGGTTTAAAAATAAATAAAAGGAAAACTTAAGATATTGATGAAAAATATGACAGAGAAACAAAAAAAAAAGAATTGACAAAGAGTATAGATATACAGATTGTAAAGAAAGTTAAATACTTAGGAATCCAGTTGATGGCAAGATGAGGGACAATTAATGAAGATAATTATTATAAACAAACAACAAATTAAGACAGAGTTAGGAAAATGGGGTAACATGCAGTTATTAACAGGAAGAATTGTGTCAATTAAGATGAACGTATTACCCAAAGTGTTGTATTTGTTTCAAACAATTCCAATAAAATTAGAAAAAAATATTTTGAACATATCAATAAATAGTATTGAAATATATATGGCAAGGGAAGAAAACAAGAATTAATGTAAAAATGTTAAAGGATGCTAGAATTAGAGGAGAGTTTGGATTACCTAACTGAGAGATATATTATCAGACCATGGCATTAACCTGGATGAAAGAATGGATAGCATTGTGGAATAAAAGGTTATTAATATTGGAAGGACCTGATTTTTAATGGTTTGACATTTTGTCATTTTTGTTTGTTTTGTTTTGTGGTAGGGGAGAAGCAAAATATATGGGTATTTTCAAAGGCATATGGTCAGGAATGCATTGTTACGTGTATGGGAAAAAAAAACAGAGAACAACATTATATGAAGATACCAGTCTGACTGTTAACAATGGAAATACTTATACATCCAAATGTCTGTAAAATAGGAATTGTTGTCAGATATAAAGATATTTTAAATGAAAAGAGTGAGCGCAAAACAAAACAAGAACTGAATGAACAAGGGTTAGAAATGCATTGGTATTCATATACGCAAATACAATCAAGATATGAAAAAGATATCAAAGCTGAAGGGATTAATAAGGAGTTGACAAAATTGGATAAAATACTAACAGGAACCGAAGATAAGCTGATTAAAAGACTATATTGTTATTTATTAGGTATTAAATTAGAAGAAGAACAAGTCAAAGAAACAATGATAGCATGGGCAAAGTTTTTTGGATATGCCATAGAATTAGATAAATGGCAGAAGCTTTGGGACAGAAACTCGAAATTAACAATATCGACAGCATATAAAGAAAATTTGTATAACATGTTTTATAGATGGCACTTTGCACCAGCAAAATTAGCTAAAAAGTTTAAAGATAAATCAGCCAAATATTGTAAGTGCCATCAGACACCAGGAACATACAACATATGCGGTGGTCTTGTATAGAAGCTAAAAGATATTGGACAAAAATACACACATGGTTGGAAAAAATGACAAAATAACATAGAAACTTGAAACCTGAAATAATTGTATTTGCTCAGAATTGGAAAAGCAATAAGATACCGAGAGAGTGAAAAGTAATTGAGAAAATATTTGAATGTGCAGAAATGAATAAATTAAAAATGGTAATTAAAGAAAAAGAAGAAATAGAATATTATTTGGTATGGGGTTTATTTTATCAATGGTTAGAAAATAAAACAAATTAAAATGGATTAGATGAATAACCAGTATAAAGCAATAAGGTAAGATTGTTAAAAAAATAGGCATATTAGATAATACTTATAAGAAAATGTGATTATTGTTATATTGATAAGAAAAGTATTAATTATAATTGTAAGCACAAGAAATATGTACCTAATCAACACACAGTTGAGATGGAATGGAATTATTGTATATATAAAATAAAAAACCTTTTTGAAAAAAAAGGAGATACAGGATCTAATGAATAACATAGATGGGAAGTTAGAAAATGTTCAACAAGGGATAATGAACAATTATCAAAAAGCCCAGGAAATAGAGGAGATAAGAGAAAGACCAGATAAAACAGATAAACCAACTAATAAAACAAAAAGATAAGAAGGAAAAGGCATTAAAGATTTATGAAATAATTCAGGGAAAATACATACTAAAAGACCAAATAATGATATTGGATAAACAGAATGATATTCTTGAAAAGAAGATAGGGTAGACCCTTTGGAGGCTTGGCAGCAGAAGATAGTAGAGATGGAATGAATTTTTAGATTAAACAGGAAAGATGCAGATAGCGATAAAGACCCAAGGGAGAAGTTTGGGAGGCAAGTCAAAAAATGAATAAAAATTAAAATATCTAAATGGAAAGAGAGATGATGGATAGAGGAAATGTTTGTAACACAAGATTGACTCTATTAGGAGCTAGAACATAGGCAGAAACAAGAAATAGGGGGAATATTATTGTGATATTTTTATATAATGTACTAAAAGCAATAACTAAATACAAAAATTAGATGTTGAAAGATGGGGTCACTGTGTATGTTTTAATGATATTGTTATTGTCATTAGACTGGCATACTAAAATACTGAACAAATAATAAAGTCCTCTATTCTAACAAATCTGTATCATAAAATTACAATTACATAAGTATGATTAAAGTAACAAATATTATTAATATTACCATTACTACTTGTATCCAAATGAATACATAGATGCCTCACTGTTCATGTATTCATATTGATGTATATTCAAAAATTTAATATTTTTTTTAAAAAACAAAAAAATGTATGTATACATTTATGCCTATAGAAGACCCAGGCTAAGTTCTTGTCTATGAACCTCGGAAATTCCTCCATCTCCCTTGGTGTCATGGAATACATCTTTAGCTTGGGTAATTTAGTCCCTGGCAAGATTTCAATAGTACAGTCTGTGGGGCGATGGGGTAAGAGTATGTCCGATTCCCTTTTGCTGAATGTCTCTGCTAGGTTGTGGTACTCCTCGCTTCCTTTCAGTGTATTCGCTGACTCCACTTTCACTTTCCTAACTGCTGGCTCATGCCTGGCATTCAGCATTTTCACTGGCTCCTGCTGCCTAGCCATTTTCTTCCTCACTCACCATTTGTTGCTCTCCCAATTTACTGAAGGGTTCCATTTCTTCAACCACACTAGTCTTAGGACTATGGTCTCAGTCATTCCAGGAGCCACAATAAAGCAAACATTCTCTACATGGGTCCCAACCCTGAGGCTCACTGGCTTCATTAGGCAAGTTATTAGTGCCCTTCCTGAAAGTGAGTCATGTAGCTGGGAGATCTCCATGAGCTGCTTTAATTTCCTCAGCCTCAATCCTAGTTTCTCCACTTCCTGAAGGCTAATAGGCACCGAATGCACCCTGAGTCCACAAAGGCTGAGAGGATGGCACCAAAATCTCCACTGTGTCATCATAGGGATAATGGTGCCACTTATCATCGCCTTGTCTTCCTCTTTGCTTCACTTTTGTAGAAAACCAAACTGCATTTTATGTGGATCGGAGTTCCCTCCCCTGCGTTGGATTAAGGAGAAACCTCCATGACCTGTTGAGCCATCTGTGTTTTTTCCTTTGGCTTCAGGGGTGGTTTTTTTGGCTTCAGTTGGGCATGGGTTCATGGTGCAGATGCTGACCATGGAAGAAAGCAATTGTCTGTCTAGTGGCCTTAAGAGATTAACAGAATTGGAAGTGACCTTGTAGGTCATCTAGTCCAACCCCTGCCCAAGCAAGAGACCCTACACCATTTCTGACAAATTGCAGTCCAATCTCTTCTTGAAAGTCTCAAGTGATGAAGCTCCCACAACTTCCAAAGGCAAGCTGCCTTCCATTGGTTGGGTTGTTGTCACTGTCAGAAAATGATCTCCTTATTTCTTAGGTAAATATCTCTCCTTCATCAAGTTTTCCATCCTTTAGTTCTTAGTCGTGACCTTCAGTTGCCTTGGAAAATAGCTTGATTCCCCTCCTCTCTGTGCAGCCCACTCAAATATTTACTCATGTCTCTCCGTTCTTCTCTTCACTAGACTAGCGACTGACCCAGTTCGTGCAGACATTCTTCATATGTTTCAGTCTGCCAGTCCCCTATTCATTTTGAGTTGTGCTCTTTTTGCTGCCACTTTTTTTTTAGACTCTCAAAATCTTTTTATAGTGATGGTGATCAAATCTGAGAATGCAGTATTAGTAAGGTGTGGTCTACTAAGGCTTTATAGAGCTGCATCTGAATTGTAATCCTTCTGTTAATTGCAATTTAGGGATTGGCATTGGATTTTTTGGCTGCTGCGCACACTGCTGTGGCTCATATTTAGCTGTGTTGTTCCACTAAGACTCCTAAGATCCTCTCACATTTCCTGCTAGTACCTGGTTCAACCCAGTTTTATGTGTACTTTTGGTTTTTCTTGACTAAATGTAGGACTTAACTTTTCTCTATGTTGAATTTCATTTTGTTAGATAGGAAGGATCCAGTGTTCAAGTCTGTCAAGATCCATCTGGATCTTGAGCCTATCTTCAAGGGCGAGGGTTGGCAACCTATGGCTTCAGAGCTGCATGTGGCACTTTGGGCCCTCTCTTGTGGCTCCCTGTTGGACAATCCCACTACTGGATTACTCACCCTCTCCTCCCACTCACTCCTTGCCTGGCCTGAGAAAGTAAGGGCGATGGCGGATGTGACTCGTTCTGTATTCCAGGGTGGCAGCCAAGTGCCCATCTACTTGAGTCTTCTTCAGGCCCTTCTTGGTGCTGCGTGCACCTCAGGCGCTAGGGGAGACACACGACTTTCTCCACTGTGAGATACTGACCCAGCCTGGCTGCAGCCGATGTTCCATGTTGTAATGGGCTCCAGGAGGAGGAGTGGATGCCATCTGCCCCCAGACAAGGTGAGAGCAATCCTAGAATGGAAGGCTCCTTGAACAGGAGGCAGTTCCAAATCTTCCTAGGATTTACAAACTTTTGCCAGCAGTTAATTCCCACATTTGCCCAGAGAGCCCTGCCCATCACCAATTTGTTTAAGATGAGAGGAGGAGTGAAGCTCAAACTGAGTCAGCTATTAAATTGGTCCATCGAAAGCCAAATGCCCTTTGAAAAGCTGAAGCAGCTCTTTGCTGCTGAGACACCCTTGAAAAAAAAAAAAGGAAAGTTGCAACCATGTTGCCTACACATCTCACAAGTTGTCTGATACTGAGAGGAGGTGGGCCATCTGGGAGAAGGAGGCTTATATGGTCTCACTGGAGGAAGTTCTTAGTGGGCAGTAAGGTTCAATTTGAAGTGTGGATGAACCACAAGAACCTGGAGGCATTAAAGCCCCAAGGAAGCTATCCCCTAAGCAGGTCTGGTGGGCTCATTATTTTAACTGTTCAATTTCACCATTTGCTACTTGCTGGGTAGGAAAACTTTCTTAGCTTATGCTCTCTCTCACATGCCTCAGTACAGAAGTACCCAAGAGAAGGTAGTTAACTCCATCATCCCATCTAGGCAGCTCGCAGTATCAGCCACCGGTGCTCACAAAGCAACAGAGAAAAGTTTCCCCTCAGCTGTCATTGACCTGTTCTCAAAGCATGTCCAAATATTCCTTCTGCTCGGGGCCTAGCCAAGATGTTTTTGCAACACTTCTATGGAGTACACGGGTCCTGAAGCACATTATCTGGGACAGAGGGGTGCAATTCACCACAACATTTTAGCAGATTTTTTTTTAAATGATAGGCTCCTCCTAGGGACTTAGCTTTACCTACCATCCAAGTACCAAGAGTTTGCTAAATGTGCCAACTCATTAATAGAGCAATACCTGCATTGTTATGTAAATTATCAGCAGATGATTGGGCCAAGCTCTTGCTTTTCACAGAAGTAGTATACAACATCTCTGTGCATAGCAGCACAGATTTTAACCCTTTCAAAGTGGCCATGGGGACTGAATTTTTGCCCATGCCAGAGATCCCACAGGAAGCTCCATCCTTGGTGTCAATAGTTGATTGGATGGATACTCGGAAAGCCATATGGCCCACCATGCATGAAGCACTAAATAACGCTAGGGCAAGCAAAAAAAAAAAAAAAGG